>JAHXMU010000655.1:399437-433644 GCA_019455685.1 Philornis downsi | reverse complement strand
AACACGAAATTCGATTTGCAATATATAATTTGGGACAGGTATTTTGTTGGGTACTTCTATCCATTATAAAATTAACAAAACACAATTAAGATGAACTGCTATGATCGAGCACTGTAAACAAACTAAATAACAGATCGCACCCAACTCCGTATCAGCATAGAGGACGTTGATCGAACTTAGCCACAAAATACAATTTGATATCACCTTTAAGCGGGCCTTTTAATTAATGAATTCCCAGCACTTTTCTGACAGAATAGAATATAGAATGAATCGTATTGAATATTTTAAATCTTAGGAATTATCTTCTAGGATTGCGATAACCGGTCGCAAGAGACATTAAATAATCATGGCAGTGAGAAATTATTGTTAGTTGATTGCAATTTGAACTACCTATAACATTGCAGGAATTCTTCTCTTCCTGGCAGTTTTTCAGTACTGCCCCAATATATACTTTGTACTTGTTCGGTACAGTGAATAATAAATATCGATACCATCAAGTAGGGAATTATCAAACACCAATATAATAAAATAAAATGAAACAGAATAAAACATGTGCAATTCATTGAGAGCAAAGCGGCAATGACTCACAAGCAAATGCAGTAGAAAATTTTTCATTAGTTTAAGCTCGGAAGTTTACATTTCTCTTCAAAAGTATTTGAAATGCTCATTGATAGCATCGGTAAACCAAGGCGAATTGGAAAGAAATTAAATCTTAGTCGGAATCTATCCTCGAGATATTCTTCTTCTCCGAATTCTTGTTAATATTTTTTAAATTAAATAAAATCAAAGGAAGATTTCGAAACCCCTTATTTGAAAGGAGTTCACATCAATATAGCGCATTCTAAGAAAACTGAAAAACTGGATAGAACTATATTAAAGGAAGATTTTCCTTTTATTTTTACATCTGGAAATGTGATCGTGTGGCTGCATACACTCGTGCTGCCAAATTTCGGGATTCGCACATTTATATGTCTACATCACCTATGATTGAACTGCGCCTTCTTACCAGTTATCTACTGTAAGCTAACCAAGAATTATTCTCAGCTGACATTGCATCACGAAGTTTAATTAACAATCAACCTAATGCAGAATGTATGGCAAACCATCATTCCTTAAGATCAATCGCCACAATCACCATTAGTTGAAGACATACCCAGCAGCAGGTGGTTCAGGAAACGTATGATTAATCGTATTTATTTGTCTTCGGGAACATTAACTTATCAAAGGTAAGGCCACTTAACGGGTGGTTGTTGTCTCCGTTTCTATTTTCCCTCCGTTTAAAGGTCATTTAATTAAAAATAAGATTTGTGCATTCCCATTTTTAGTTGAGTTTGTTATTAAATTAGAAAAATCACAATTCAGTGGAACAACAAAAACGAAAACGCAGTACAAGCAATTATTCGTATGTACATCCGTACACACGTCGTTGGCCACATCTGTGTGTACACGTACGAACATGTCTATATAATACTACTACATAATACATCCACACATCCATAGTTGGTATCCGTAAATAGCCCCACTCACTTTATTGGTCATACCTCAAACAAGACAGTTTTCAGCCACTGCATCGAAACGACTGCAGAAGCGAAATTGACTCAAAAATCACAAAACAGCGACGAAGACCCAAACGATTTGCAAAAGCGCGCCACTTTGGCTGGCGAAAAAAACATCAGCAAGACGGTAAACGATTTATGCCACCGGTACAAATACACAAACAAATCAAGTGAATACACACAATTAGTAAAATAAATAGTTTCTGTTGATTTTCTTAAATCAACATTTTGGCAAAAGGTAATTTGTGAAAATCTTCTTCCCCCTTTTTCTTATGCCAGAGAACAAAGAAATCCCATTTAAATTAGAGCTCATTCAAAGGAATATCCAGAAATAAATCTAAATTTCATTGAGACAAATTTTTTGTAAGATACTCGTAGTACAGGTATCTCGACGCAGCTTAATATTTTGCTAGATCGTAGTCGGTAATATTAAATTGATCGTATTGCTCTACTCATTCTGATACCTCCCACATAAATTAATCAATTCTTGGAAATTCATTTTTCCCCAGTAACTCCCAATCGTTAGACAGCAAATGCCCAAAATGTATTTCTAGTTTTTAGTTTTAGTTTAGTTTTTTTTTCTGTAATTCATAATCGTTAAACAGTAGAAAATGTTTTATTGGTGTACAATGTTTGTCATCTTTTATCCAGTTTCACGCCTCTTCTGGTACCTGCCACACAAACTGAGAAATTTTCTGAAATTTATTGTTTCTCTGTATTTCTACACTTGCATTGATATACTCTTCTGGTAGCTCTAATACAAATTACCTGATTAAGATATATTTTACGTTCGTATCTATAAATTTTTCTGCGAATGAAAGTGGTCTGCATTGCCGCTTCCCCTAAATACAAAAATCATAGATTTCTCTATAATTTCTTCTTTTTCCTTTTACCAGCATTTGTTACTAAGTGATTCACAATGTCTCTTTTGGTACTCCACACGCTCTGCACCAACGCAAAAGCACTTTTTGTAAAATTATATATGACTGCAGTTTCTACACTGCTTTTAATCTTCAAAGTAAGTGCTATTTTGTCCAAAGACCTTCTGTCATCGTTCAGGCAAGTTTGTGATGCCAAATTGAAATAATGACTGATCTTTTCCAGTAAAATCTCCGGTGTCAGATTAGAAACATAAGGCGAATATGATATCACCTCCCGTCTAAGCTCCAGAATTTTCTATTTCCAAGCCTGCATAAAATGTATGCGGTGAGAACCTTTGTGGCTCAGAGCTTCACCAAGTTTAATCACTTGTTGACAACAGACCTCAGATGTTAAGTTCCGTTCCTTGGAAGCAGTTCAAAGCAAATCATTTCTCTAAAATCCTACTAAATTGGAAACAAAACTTTTTTGTGCAGTTCAGCCTTTTAGGAAATTTAGGCGAGTTCAATTTGCCGTAGCAAAGAATTCAGTTTTCATCCCAAGTGAAATTGCGTTTGAAAAATATATCATTTTGGTCATCTTATCTACTTTAACAACTGAATTTCCTTTAACTAGTGCCAAACCCAGGTATTAAGCTTCTTGACGAGTCCAAGTGAAGTAGACATGATTTACGATACGACACTTTCCCTTTCTCTCTTCAAACAAGACTGACGCGTTTATTCGACTTGATAATAATTTTGATTTTGTACTCATTAATCTCATTAACCTTTCCACAAAGGGATTTTGTGAACCAAATTTGGCACAAGCGTTCTATAAAGGCATCCAAACAACATACGTCACAAGTATCTCGATTTGCATTTTTTGTCTTTTTCACGATGCGAACACTGATCACTGGAAATGTTGTGACAACACATCACAAATTAGGGCTTGAAATGTCAGCTATATAACGGAAAAGCATATCATTTATTTAATAAGCAGGGTATAACATTTCAAAAATAAAATTACTTTCTTGTCAACCCAGTTTTATTTTTCTGTATAATCGACATACTTATTCCACGTTCTTTAGGAGCGTAACGTACATGGGGAGTGTACGTATGTCTGCTTTACAAATCCCAAAGTCGCAACGACAGATGCAGGCATTTGTAAAAATAAGAATGTCTTCTAATATGGTGATTACCAACACATCACCCCCTTGACACCATCCGTAATTCCCCACCATGACACTTCATGCCGCTCCTGCCTGTACGATTTGATCAAAATAATAAATAAATTTTGCTCATACATCAAACATTATTGCCGACTAATTATGCTATTAAGCAACAATAAGTGCAGAGTGCAAAAGCCCCTCTCTATCAGAAATCATTACTCACTCAAGTTAATCACCGATCCCAAGTCGTCCGTATCCCTAAACGGGTATCTCCGAACACCAAAGCAACAGCGACAACAACTAATCCCTCCCATAGAGCACCGACACAATCTCGGTTCACTGTTGCCATCCGTCAGCAGTTTACGCTGTATGAGAGAAAAAATACGGAAAATAAAAAACGAATTTGTGGCCATTAAAAGCTTTAAATATATGATTTATACAATTGCAGTAATAAATCATTTACTGGCAAATGCAACAGCAGCTACTGTAGCACCAGCAAGAGAAATAGCCAGAGCTATGACCGCTTCTCTACCCAGCTTTACGCCTTACCAACGATATGATAATGCAATTTTTGTAACGTTTGCCAAAATGTACGAAATGTGTAAGCAGACGAAGATATAATCTCTGATTTTAATTCAATCCTTAATGGCTAAATAATGAGTTAACATTTGAGATGAAGTTTTTAGTATTTTTGAAAAATCTGTGAACACTGGCTTTTATTACCTCAGTCATACAAAAGAAAAACGTTATTGGACTTACATCTTTCACATAATGGAAAAATCTGATTTATTTATTTGTTTTGTAAGAAGCCCGAAATAGCCTCAAATCATTACGCAGTTGGGCACATAACTATTGACAATTGCGACCAATTCACGTTGCTGTGTTTTTAGAATATGATATACGAGTATATTGTGAATGTACTGATAACCAATAACAATAAAAATAATTGTATTAATTTTACAAGCAGCGTAACTAATCGGTTAAAATAAGCCGACCACAAATGCATTCGGTTGCTTGAAATTCGTCCACCGTCCACCGAATTTCCTGGATATGTCTTTCACTCTCTTTCTGCAGCCAAATTCGATATGATTCGGTTGCGACTACCAAGCTTTATAAAAATTTGCTCGATATTAAAAATAAATGTGTCTGATATTAATTCTTGCATCAATTTCAGTAATCTCATACGCGTTCTACTTTTAAACTGAGTGAAAGGACTTGGTGCTTAATGACGATTCTAGACATCAGTTTAAAAACATTTTCCACTTTCGCCGATTACTCTCCTGCCCAAAGTGTACACCAGCGCAACGAATGGAAGACAGTTTTATTAAAGTTGCAACTCACATTCAAATGGACGTTAGTAAAAAAATGCCCTTGCATCTCATAAATGAGACATGGGAGTGCTTCTCACTTTCAGTCACCTTGCACGCATTCTATTTTTGGACTCGCGTTATATAGACTCAGTAAATATGGTTTCATGGTTGGCTATACAAAAATTGCTTCCTCTTTCACATAAGGTATAATCCAATATTATTCTAACATATGACTTTAGTAATCTGCGCCTTACTTTATATAAGTGCGATCAAGTTAAGCTAGGTGGCGTTAGAAGTACAAGATTTCGTACTCAAAAACCAAAATACGCCATATTTTACGATTTCTCTTCGAAAAAAAAAGCCAATTGCGTGCAGTTTTGGTTTCATCGATTCCGTTCAGTTAATTTTGATGTGAAAGATGCACCAACCTCCGGAAAGCCAATTGCCAAAAATGTCAATAGAATAATGGAAATTGTCAAGTCGGATCATCATCTTACCGCCACTTTAATTAACCAGGAGCTAAATATTGATTAAATAACCACTTGGAAATTGAGGCTACATACACAAAGACGTTGCCAAACGAATTAATGCAGAAAACTCTTTGCTAAAGCGAGACAAAATCAACTTATTTCTGAAACGAATAATGGCTGGTGATGAAAAATAGGTCACTTGCGATAACTTCAAGGGAAATTGTGCAATTTTAAGCCAGGATCGATGGTCAAGAAGGTACACAGCAAAACCATTTTGATCATCGGTCGTGGATTGGCCACCATTTTCTCTTGATGTTATCGTAAGGGACCACACTTTTCGTCATAAGCGGGGTTTAAGCTGCTATGAGCTCTCTCCTTGCGGCCACTTTGTCTTCACTCAGACCTGATTATCAACAACAGGACCAAACGCCCAGAAGCAGTCGGAGCCTGGTTAAGAAGTTCTTACGTATTCATCTTATAGCCCGGACCTGTCACCAAACGATTAACGACTGTTTCTGTCTATGGCGAATGATATTGTCAGTCAAAAATTCGCTTCAAAAATTAATTAAAAAATCGAATTTACAAATTGTTCATCAATAACAACGTGAGTATGAGAGAGGCATATGGGAGTTACCCTCAATTCAAATAATGGTCAATTCTAAATAGTGTCACGCCAAGCAACAATTATGGATTCATTTTAACTGCAACCAATAACATAGGTGATCCATACTATTCATAGAACCTCATAGAAAATGGGAGAATGATAACAAATTTGTTCTCCGTCTTTGATAATTCTTCAAAAATTTTTAATTTATTATTAAATTGATTAAGAACTTTCCCATGAATTGTAATAATTCTACTTTGTATTCACTACAGTTTAATTTATATTTGTTAATTATTATTTGTTTCGAACAAATCTAATTCATCGTAAACGGTGTTACTAGACCGGTCTTTTAAATTTAGAAAACATGCAGAAGTCAAATGAGCATGATCACTAATTGTTAATACATGGGGTTTCATTACCAAATCTATAATTTATTGGAAGTAACTTTTATTAGCATTGGTTGCTGATCGGCCGAGGCCCCCTTCGCCTTTAACTCGTTCTCGACATTCTCTGTAAAGTTTATGAAAATTAACTATGACCCCAACAGCTATGTAAATACCGAGGATCACAAAAGCGTTATGTTCTACTCATGTAAAAGAAAGTCCTATAATTCGGCAGATATGGGCGTTTTTGTTTGAAAATAGATTAGTCCTTAAATCTGATACACCCCTAAATCTTATGTCTTTGAAATTTTGGTTTCATCATAAATTCTCAGAAGAGCATATGGTATGAAATGGTTCGTTTATGACTTTCCCTTCCATGTTATCTCGTAGACGAGAAGGGCCATTCTTGATTTCACCTGATCCAATTAGTCCAACATTTGAGCCGAAATTGATGGTGCAACCGGCGCAATATGTTCCTCTTTTATAGTTCAAAAATACCACTCTTCTTAAAAGTTCTGCCTGTTTGGAGAAACTTGTGACTATACAGTCTATGGAGTTTTATACCGAAGATGCGCATTCACTCTTACTTTGTTCCCAAGCGTAACCTTTACATTTTCCGCTATCATATTCGCTATTTCACTATTTTCATCTTGTCGCCATAAGCGTCCTTTGCAACAATCTACACACATTCGCTTTAAACCTACAATTATAAGTAACATTCAGCTTTAAAGTTTTAATTGATGTACTACCATCACTACCCTTATATGCGCTGCTATGTTCATCATCGTCATCATCGTCATCATCATCATCATCATCATCGTCATCATCATCGTGCATGTCGTTGTTTGGATTGCATTTGCCTTAATTAAAGCCGCATGCTATTGCAATTCAAACGCCTTCGGTGTTTCCTTTTTGGAAATTGTAACTAAAATATAATGCAGAAACTATTGAATAACAATTAACATAGTTGATGAATTATTTACAACTTCACGCTCAAGTGTTAATCGTATATTATACACGCTAAAAATAGCCAATGCATTGAAGTGGTTAATAATTTTCCCCGGTTCTCTGTAGCAAAGCGATAGCAAGAGTGGCAAAGAGAGCGCGCAAGAGAGAAGTAGATTTTCCTTGTTAGACCATAGAAATAATATTAATTATACGCTCTGTTGCCCGCATTCGCTGTTGGGGCTGACGATAACCGCAAGTATTCTATGGTCACAGCCGCAGCCTCAGTGGAATATTCTATAGCTTAACCAATGAGAAACAACAGCGGCGATGGCTACAATACATTAAAATTCTATACCTACTCGCTTTGTCATAAGCAAATAATGAATGCATTTTCCATTTGCGACTTGCTGTTGCTGCTATTTCTATTTGTGTCGTATTGAATTTTGCATTATTTTGCTGTTTTGTTCGTTTGTTTTTTGTTGCGCTTTATCTATGCCAAGTGCACAATTTTCATGTTCAAGGTGACAAATCATCATCATCATCATCACCGTCATCATCGGCGTTATCGTTAGCGTCATTAGTGTCATCAGTGCTGTAGTCGCAGGCACAAAGCAGGACAGTGACAGTGACAGTGACAGCAGCAGTGGCGACGACAACATTAGCAGTTTTGCGTTAAAATGCAATGCAATGCAAAATGATTTTATGAGCAAATGCCTTTCAACAACCTCAGCTAGTAGATTAAAGAGCAAAATGCATACGGCGTGTGTAGTTCGCTTAAACGCTACTCGCGATGGAGACCGCATACTTGCTACTCTGTACCTCCTCTGTTACTTGTACTTTGTACTTCTCTGCCTGTAGTCCGCTGCAATCTAATAGCAGCCATTTATCTACTCGCATATGCCCACTCAGTGCTGCACCCACAAGCAGAGGCGCAGTTGCAACACATGAAGGCAGTGTTGGCGTTGCTATTTGCGCGCTACGTTCATTTGTGTTTCTCGCATTTCGTTTTGCATTATTTACGCCTTTCTGGTATTTGGGCTAGTAGGTTATTCAGTAATTATTTATTATCGTTTTTTTTTTTTATTTTACTGAATATTTTTGCTCAAATTGCCTTCATTTGAATGTAATAGTGGCATTAATTACAATATTTGCTCGTTTGCATTTATGACTTATTTGTCGCATCCAATTATCTTCAAGTTAAGTGAGTGCGCCTTTGTAAATCGCCACTTTTATGAATTATTTAATGCAAAATAACCGCAAGAAAAAATACTGGAAATATTCAGAAATGGGTGGTAACCGGTGAGCAATAATTTGTAAGGCTTAAAAGTGTTATGAAATACGATAATTTCGCACAGTTTCTTAAATTGCTGTAAAATAATAACGTTCATACGCCCCCTGATCCATGACATGTTTGCATCATAATGTGCAGTGGACGCTATGGATTAGTTGGCCTCCGTTTTGTGGTTTCTGTTACGGGAACCTTTCAAGCACAATAAGCATATTTGAAATATTTACAACTTAAAACTGTATTAATAGGGAATTTTCTCAAGTAGAGCCTTTTACATGTTGGTCCTTTACAATAATTTTAGAAATCATTTTTTGTTTTCCAGATCCTTCAAAGCGGTTGTGGATTAAAATGAATTCGATAAAATCTGATAATTGCTCCTTTTAATGGCGACATTCAAAAAGACACTTGGATTGATTGAGAAAAAATTAATGCTTTCCAGGGATTTGTCAAAGTATTGTAAAGCAGAAAGGGGCATATTTGCCACAATATTCGTTTGTTAAACAGTAATAAAATATCCGCGAATATTAAGCTAAACGGCAGCGAGCAAAAAAAAGGCTTATTCTAATAATGTATCCAGCACTTTTAATTTTAGAGCTGAGAGCAGGAAACGACTAATTGCTAATGTTCTTTACTTAACCTTCTTAAATTTCCCAGAAAAAAATATTTTGTTTATGAATTTAATATTTTATATGATTAAAGTGAAAAGAGAGGGATCGTAATTCTAATTGGTATTTAGATTCTTAGCACTTCCTTTAGACTCATTTCATTATTAACCAATGCAATGCGATTTCTCAGGCTTGTTTCATTTCCCATGATATCAGAAAAAATATTTGAATTTGCCAAAATTCCATGAATTCTTGGAAAAAGTATATAAATTTCTTTGTCATTTTCAATGACAATAATTGGAGTCTAAACCTGAAAGTGTCCACATTGGAAAAAATGTCACGATTAGATTGATATAATTCGTTTACCACGTTTGATAAAATTTTCGCTATGCCCTGGTTCAAAATTAATTAATTATGTGAATGGAGTAAAATTTTGATTGCATAATTTATTTTTCTGCAGTAAAATTATGTTTTTCGGCTCAAAACCGGGTCAACTTAAATAAATTTGCCGCAATCTATTATTACAGGATTAGTAGAGTTATGATTAGTAGCACACTCAAAAATCTTTGGTTAGAACGAGCTCAAATCAAATACAATTGACCTCCATGTAAAAATTTGTAACTCGTCATTAAATCATCATTGCATTATTAAATTAAAGCTTACTTACTAAGTGCTAGTTGAGAAAACTAGAATTGAGTACGAGAAACCATCATTTTGGAACCGATCATTTCCTGCTTGTTGAAATAAGAAAAACTTGCTTCATATTGGGTATTGTAAGAGGCAAAACAGACACAGACAAACTAACACTAGACTACAATTGTGTTTGTAAAGTTTTTTATTTGAATTCAAGATTTTCCCCATTTTACCACATTTTGACCGAGATTAAATAAAGTAGTCGCCATATCAAGTAAAACAATTTTAACGCCATCTTTCCTAAATGTTAACACGCTTCAACTCAAAAGTAATACAATTGTATTTCTTTATGTTAATTTAATTAATTTAATTTATTTATTTTGGATTGTAATTTAAAGCCTTCCAGCCAATTATAAGTAAATTACAAAGTTCAACAATTCATCTATTAAATCTAATATCTGCTCAATAATATAAATTTAAATAAAAAACACATAATGAAAATTAATTATAAAATTTATAAAAATATAATGTGATTTTAAAGAAGGTATGATTATTAAAGACAAAACAAATATGAAACAGACTAATTTAGAAGTTGGAAGTTAATCGGTATATAATGTGGAAATATAAGATAATCGGCATGTAATAAAGGGAGCTCACAATTTAATTGAAAACAAAATTTTACAGGAGAGAAAGTGTTCCAGAATGTGCCTTTTGTAAGAATCAGGATATAATTTAACACATTTGTGTTTTTATTTGCATTTGGAATCATCCTTTTAATGCATTTAAATTCAGTTTCTTCCATATTTCACATTTCGTTAATTTCTAATTAAAATTTACAAATTAAGTACCACATTTTTAACTTCAGCTGGTGTTAAAACTAGTTTGTGTGAGTTTAAAAATTTTACGATTATACTTGAAACCATGTGCAGTATTCACGAAAATCTTTAAACTTAATTCTACTTTATTTGAAATAAAACGAAGCAAGTTTAGAACTCAGTTTTATTCAAAATTCCTACTATTATTTCCGGGCAGTTCTGTGTGTGGCAGTTCTAGTGTATTTGATATGAGTTTATTACTCCACATTTTATTATTTTTCAGATGAAATTTACTAAAGTGGTCTTCACTCATCACAAGAACTTTGTAATCAATTTTACAATAAGAATCAAATGAAGTGCAAAGCAAAATCAACGTATTTTTCTCAATTTTTTTAATTTTTGAAGAAGGCTAACTTTTTCTCAGTATTGGTATAATTATACAGGGTGGGCCATATGAGTGTTGGCGATTTAATTCTTCAATTTCTCGGTAACGCGCGGCGCGGGGTGGCGGGGGGATATGTTGTTCGCTGCGCCGCTTCTTGGAAATTTAGTCGCCATGGAGCCGTACACGGGAGTGCAGCGTGCATTTTGTGTCCGAGCGTATTACGAAAACAATAAATCAGTGATTACTGCACGACGTTTGTATCGGCATGAACACGGTTTACACGATTTAACTGAAGTTCCAAGCGCCAATGTGATACGAAAATGGATCAGAATGTTCGAAACAACCGGCTCAACAGTACCAATTACGGTTCGTGGTCGCCCAGTTTCTGCAAGATCAGCCGACATTGTGGAGCGTGTTTGTGTTTCAGTTCACCGAAATCCGCAACAGTCAACACGTAAGAGAAGTCAGTCTTTGGATGTCAAAAGAACAACTTTACGACGAATTTTGAAACGTGATTTGCATTGGAAGGCTTCTAAGATTCAGATAGTCCAAGAATTAAAACCTGATGATGCCAATAACCGACTTAACTTTGGTAGAGCGGTTCAACAATTTCAACAACGTGATTTTTAGTGATGAGGCCAATTTTCACCTTAATGGCCATGTGAACAAGCAAAATTGTGGGTTCTGGTCTGAGACTAATCCCCGACGCTTGCATGAACGTCCACTTCACAGCCCTAAGCTTGTCGTGTGGGCTGGGATAACGTCAACTGGTATTATTGGACCATACTTTTTTGAGGACGAAAGAGGGCATGCCATGACGGTTAGAGCGAACAATTATTGCAACATGCTAGCAGACTTTTTGGTGCCAGCTTTGCAAGAACTTCAAAGCAATACCTCGAGGATGTGGTTTCAACAGGATGGGGCCACATGTCATACGGCTAGGGTATCCATAGAGCTGCTGAAAAATGTTTTTCCTGGAAAACTCATTTCGAAAAGGGGGATATTGAATGGCCCCCACGTAGTCCCGATCTCTCTCCATACGATTATTTTCTATGGGGCTTCCTCAAATAGGTAGTCTACGAGAATAATCCGACCAATTTAGAGCAGTTGAAGAGTAACATTATTCAGGAAAGTAACAAAATACCGAGAACAACTTTTCAACGAGTTTTCCAAAATTTGCGACTTCGGTTCCAAGAGTGTCAAGCAGCCGAGGGAAGCCATTTGTACAACATTATTTTTAAGTCTTAAAAATTCCCATGCTTCTATTTTTTAAAAATGCAAATATATTTTTTTTATGTTTCGTAGTTTTTTTTTTAATTGAATATTTAAACCACCAACACCCTTATGGCCCACCCTGTACTTATATTGAAGAAAATGATTAGACGAAAATAGCACTCATACTCAAATCAAGTAAAATTTAAACAGTTTAAACTTTATTTATTCCGTTTTTGAGTAGATTTCATATAATAATTTTGAATACATTTTAATGCCAATTTGCTTTTTTTTTTTTAGTTTACAAGAATTAGAATGAGAAGAATTAGTATATCGCCTTTTGAACGTGTGCTTTTCCCGGATCGGTTAATCTGCGGTAACCGAACAATGCTATCAAATAGAATCATAAATGCAATAGAAAATGTAATCCAAGCTGACATCAATTTGAGGGAAGAGGAAGTTTATTCAAGTTTTTAAAAAGTTGTTTATTTGATAGAAACTTTCAAAGTAAAATGGTTTGTTGCCTTCTACCTTTCCAATTAAGGGTATCCCCCATCATCTATTATTATTTGTAATTTTCATTAGTGATTCTCTTAGTTTGCAATTTGTAACCCACTACTTTTAGCTGACGATATAATGTTGTTCTCGGATGTTTCGAGTATACATAAATCAATTTCGATTCAGAGTGATTTATTAACATTACATCTCTGCTTACAAAGAAAAACGACTTAAATGTAATCAGGGCAAAATTCGTCATTAATGTTGTCCTTATTCGGACGCACATTTATGTCCAATCCAAATTTCAAAATTTTGTATAGTTTAAATGTTTTAACGATTTTCCAAACCAGCGTTTTCTTTAGGGTTTTTAATTACCTAATATCTTTAAATATTAATATAAGCATTTATGTCATTGAAACTGATGTTGTCGTCTAAACAACATTTCAAAATTCCGTATATTCGTAAATGTATATTATATTTTTATTATAGCGATTTCTCAATGTTTCCAACAACAAAATCTGAATTAAATTGTTTTTCCTTGCAGGCACAGAAATAAATGGTGCAGTAATAATAAATTTTGTCCAAATATACAGAAATGTTGTTTCATTACTTACGCTCCCAACCATGATTCAATTGTTTGTAAGAATTCTAACGGGCATATTTTTCTTAATAGAGCTGTTGAAATTAAAGACCTGAGTACAATTTTAATTCAAAATTGCGAACTACAGGTGAAAGTATAACTTCTGAAGGTTATGCAATGATAGGGTTTGTTCGAATGAAACGCTATAGTCATATTGCAATAAAGTTTTATACGCTTTCTTTGTAAGCGAAAATTCAGAACACTGTATATGAACTAAAGCTAGTCACGTGAACTAATTTTAGGTGAGTGTAACCTGTTACTTTTATATTGGGTGCGCAACTTAGTTCCCGCTGTTTGCCAATAGATAGTGCCAGCTGTAAGTGCTCATCGATTCTACCATAACCTAAACGTCATGAGCCAAGCTTAGGCATATGGTAAAAATACCGCCTCGAAGCAATAGTGATTTTCTTTTGACGTCATATTTTTTTGGTTGTGTGAATATTTATGATTTTGTGCCAAATAATCGTCATATACTAAAAGTGTTGATTTTCTTCTTTCGATCGAAAAAAAAAACGGCGTCTGAAGCTCATCGAAAGCTTCAAAATGTTTACAGAGATGCAGCTTCAAAGACGGTGATTTTGATCTTGAAGACCGTTCGCGGGAAAGAAAACGAAAATCCCTCGATAACACTGAATTGACAACATTGCTTGATGGAAATCCATGTCAGTATTAGCAACTACCCGCCAAGCCATATCCAAGCGATTGCATGCATTCGGAATGTTTCAGAAGTAAGGAACTTGTGTTCATTATGAGTTGGAGCCAAAGAACGTTGAACGTCGTTTTTTCGCCTGTGAACAACTGCTTCAGCGACAAAAAAGAAAGAGTTTTCTTCGTCGTACTGTATCGGGTGATTTATGGATGGATGGGTGGATATATTGCAGCAATCCAACGAAAAGAAAGTCGTCGCCTCGGCCAAATATTCATGCTGCGAAGGTTATCCTCTGTATTTGGTGGGACCAGGTTGGTGTTATTTATTACGAGCGCTAGAAACTAAGCGAAACCATCGCTGGGGATCGGTATCGACTTCGATTAATGCGATTGGGCCGAGCTCTGCGCGAGAAATGCTCGCAATGCGCGGAGAGGCAAGAAAAAGTGATTTATCAGCATGACAATGCTCGGCCTCACGTCGCCAAGCCCGTTAAAATCTACGTGAAAACCCTGAAATGGGAATTCTTACCCCATCTGTCATACTCTCCAGGTATTGCGTCGTCCAATTATCACTTGCTCCGTTCGATGGCACGCGATCTGGCTGACCAGCAGTTCCACTAATATGACGATATCAAGGAATGGCTAGATTCCTGGATAGCCTCAAAAGATGAACAGTTTTTTTTAGGTAGGGATGGGCAATACTTTCAATGAATTATTTGTAAACATAATAAAATTGAATTTTTATAAAAAACAAAAAGAAAAAAGCAGCGAGAACTTAGTTGCACACCTAATACAAAGAGGTGCTGTCACGTTAATATAGATATTTCATACATAACGTAAGAAATTCGAATACAAATGCACTATGACGCCGAATTTCGGCATTCGAAAATAATTATTCACTATTTAAATATAATATAATTTAGATATCATTTTAAATGAATTTAACATTGTCACAATTCTAAAATTAAAACTTTAATATAATTTTGAAGAGAAACTGCTGCCTTTCTGACTTCCGTAATGAGGTTTTGTCTTGTAACCCCCAGGTTAGATGACACATCTGCTAGTACATTAGAGGTTTACTTGTAAAACAAATCCCCATGTTAACGTACACGGCACGACTCGCATCACTCGCAGCTACGTGGTTATCGTACAATCCTCGCATCTATGTACCTAAATATTTCTAAGGAAGCTTGCCAGTATATGCCGATGAATTTTGGCACGAGTATGTAGCGCGTGTTATGGCAACTATTTGCATCACCTATGATTTAGATTGCAGTATGACAAACACAAATGAGGTTTGTAGGTTTTGAAGAAAGTGAAAGAATTACGTTGGGTGCTGCATTAGACGATAATGAAAATGAAATCAAAATTCAATTGCAAAACACATGTATTTATAGTCGTCCCATCGACAAAAAAAAAAACATTTCTCATGCTAAATGTTTTTTACTCAAACCCAGTAAAAAAAATTAACAAAAATATTCCTTGATCAAAAAGAAACCAGGAAGAACTAGTGCCAGTGCAGTTTTAAAATTAACCGAATCTTTCAACATCAACTGCCAGGGGTGATAAATAAAAAACCAATTAATCTAACCATTATTCTAAGTTGCCGTTGCCGTTACCATCATCTTCCCTTCTTAAGTCGGTTGCCATAAATTTTGGATAAATAGTGAAATTGGTGGACTTTGAAATGTTGTATCCGGGATGTCATCACATTAAGACCCACAAAACCTCGGAAATGTCAAAAAGCGATAATAGCGATAGATACACCTCCTCGGAATGCACTGGAGGGCCACACATACACACACACTCTCTGTATTCAATTTGCAGTCAGAGTCAAAAAGACCCCATAATTATTGGTCGTATAGGAAGGCAACTGTAAAATGTCAACGGGGAAAACGGCAAAGCGAGAAGTATAAGAAAACGCGCGCGTGCACTAACACAAATACGTTAAGTGAGTGCTTATAGTTGGCCATGCATTCGTTATGGCAAATGCATAAGAACAACAACAGCAGCAGCAGCACTAACAAACCCAATAATCAGGGAATGGGGGCACTGTTGCATGCCTTTCAACCCCTATCAAGGGTATAGTTTTAGCACACTCACACACAGAAATCCAGTGTGCACACACACAGCCATTGACACACATACCCTGGGTAAGCCGGCCGGCCGGCCGGCATAAAAGTTGCGCAATTGCCAAACGACAAACTCTGTCATTGTGCCAGAAACTTGATGAGGCTTGTGCAACAGTGCAGCAAAAGCTACACCAACACAAACGCACACAATAACAAACAACTGCAATTTGCTGCTGTTATGCGCTCCCTCTTTATCTGTGTAAGCTTTTGTCTCTCTTCAACCACTTTTACCTCTCTCTCGCTCTTTCTCTTTCGGCGTGTTTAGTAAAACGAACTAAAGCAACGTCTACCCAATACTTCCCACACAACCCTTGGACCAAATCCATGCAAGAGGGACGACCGGGCATAGGGAGGCTACAGTTGCATTGGCTGAAGGTAATAACGTTTCACTTATTTGCCCGGCGAGGGTACTCGTGTTGTACAAACACAGCTTGTGTTGTTTGTCTCATCTGTAGTTATGTGCTTGCATTTCCCGTCTGGGGATCTTGAGGTAGTCGGGGGGACGAGATGCAACGGCACGTGTTCGCACACTGAAGCAATACACACACACACACCAACTCACTACGGCCCTGATAGTTTACGATATATCAGTGGCATTACAATAAAAACATTTGGGGTTTGGTGCACAACGGGCAGGGTGGGTGGCTTCCCTGCTGCAGTTTAACTTTATTTATATATTCTTTGAGTTTTTTTTTTTTCACTTTTTGCTCGTTTTGTTCGGCTTTGTTTTAGTAGTTTCTTTTTCTCACATCTTGACGGAAGCGTTAAAGCAAACGCCCGTACAGAATTCACAACAATTATTGTCTAGTGGCGTGTTTGTTGTTTGCTGTAACCAGAGGTAAAAGTCAGCGGGCACTGTGCCGGCTTTCATAAGATATAAACAAAATTAATGATTTCAATTTTTTCGTATCATTATTATTCTTGTTTAAACAAACAACAGACAAACAAACATCTGATCGCATACGAGTACAAGAGCAGCCAGGAAAGATTCATTGAAGATAATTCCATAGCAATTTTATTCAAAACAAAAATGACCATAAATCGCCGACCATCGCATTAGTGTTACATATGAATTGGGATAGAGGTAATATATTTGAACAAATTGCACTCGAAATTACAAATAGTCATCTTTATACTATAAATACTACAATAGCTGGAAGATCTAAAGGATTTATCACATTTTCTTAATGATTGATCTAAACTATCTGCGGCTTTGTTGTGTATGATATCTTAGATTCAAGAGTGGGCTCATTGGCGAACCTCTTGATAGTTGATGCCGACTCTTTCGGACAGATGTCAAATGCCCAAACTCACAGAATGCCGGAGGCCTCTACCTTGAACGCTCTTAATAACGTGGTCGTAGAAACGAAATATACTTGCGAAATAGCATTTTGCATGTCACAGACCTAGCTGAGTAGACCACAATATGGTGTTTAGAATTTAGATCTACACAAAAAAGTGCAATTACGAGCAAACCCCGTTTTTATGTCTGCGGGCGGGATCTCCGAAACTTGTAATTATGGTTGGTTACATTTTTCACATTTTTTTATTAAACGTATTTTAGTAAAGTGAAAGGAGCTTTTAGCTTTTGAATTTTCTAAAACACAGAAACTCTATTTCGGAATTGTTGATACCCCTGTATATATCATTCCACTAACATTGAGGAATGCAACTCTTTAAGTACGCTAGACTTTAAGCACACTAGACTTGGGGAATTCAAGAAAAGCTGTCATTTTTATAAATCTTCTGTATATTAAGAATGTAAATTTAAAATCCAAAGATTACAAGAAGATGCAAATCTCGTGATCCGGAAGGAAAATGTGAATGACACGAGCTTATTACAGGAAGGCAATGTTGATTTTTGGCTCCATTTCAGTGCATTTTCAGATTCCACAAACCAGTGAAAACCGTAAAATTTTTATGCAAATTTTGTATATAAGTGAGTAAAAGATTAAAATGTTCATCACGGAGATTTCAATATTGTACTCAGGTTGGCTTTAGAATCTCATAAAATTCGTATTTAAAATTGATTTATATTTCCAGGAAGTGTTCTATAAGTTAGTGGTATATTTTTATCAGTCTTTTTATGTAGATTCAATTCCACCTATTGTAAGCGTTATTAGATTTTAAACGGAACCAAATTTCAAAACAGCTTGAAATTATTATAATTGTAAGTCCGAATTAAGTTCGTGATCTTTATCGCCTAAACTTTGGGAAAATCATATTTGTGATTCCCCAAACATTTGGAACTGTTTTCATTATGGTTTACAACTATAAAAATAAAATTATATTTATCATTAAAATTAGCAGTTTTTTTCTGTTAACCTTTTTTGTAAAACTACATAAATATTTTATAGCGCCTTTATGTTATTATATGATTCTGAAACGATTGGTACAATAAATTTTATTGAAATTGGCCACAATGTGGAAAAAACTGCTATAATGCCAGTATGATTATAACGCAGAGTAATGCTTAACCGATATTTAACCTCCATTGAAGTCTTTACCAAGTGATGGCATTCAAATGGCATCAACATTTTTTTAGGAAATTGCTGGCTCATTTTTTAAACTGACGAACTGTTTCCTAGTTGTGAGCATTCCCTCACGAATTTGCAAAATGATGTCAATACGATATCTAGCTGTTTCAATTTTAACAATTTTTAATTTTTTAGTAAACTTAAAAATTAAACATTTTTGATTTTATATGAAGGCATCGCCTAACTTGGCCTCTTTTGGAGGTCAAATATTGTGCTATTTTCATTATTTGACGTCCCATTTCCAAATTACAGATATTTTATAATTTAAGGTTATTTAAATAAACGATTTTTTGTAATTTTCTTGAACTATGTGAAGATTCCCTGAGAAAAACTCGTACATAAAATTATTTAATGTATAATACAGGGTGGGGCAATAGAACGTGCATATTTAAAAAATAGATTAAAAAATAAATACAAAAGGTGTTTTTAAAATAAATCTAAGGCATTGTAGAGTAATAAATGGAGTTTATTTTTTAAAAATAACATCATCTAAATGGTGACCCTCTCTACGACTGCACTCCTCTAAGCGCAAACGAAAATTATTGGAAACTTCCTTCAGTAATACTGGTGTAATGGCTGCCATTTTGCCACGGATATTCTCATTGAGCTGAACGATGTTTCTTGGATTATTACTGTAGACTTTGTGTTTGAGGTATCCCCATAAAAAAAGTCAAGAGGCGTCAAGTCTGGACTACGTAGGGGTCATGGGATATCGCCTCTTTTCGAAATCAGTCCGCCAGGGAAGATCTGCTTCACCACCGCCATGGAGTCATTTGATGTGTGACAGGTAGCTCCATCTTGTTGGAACCAAGTTCTGGAATTCACTATTCTTGAACTTTCAATTTCTGGAGCCAAAAATCCGTCCAACATCTCAACATAGCGTTCCGTATTAACCGTGACGTTTTGCCCCGCGCATTTTCGAAGAAAAAAGGACCAATTATTCATCTGCCAGAGATTGCTGCCCATACTGTCACTTTAGGACTATGCAATGGTTTGTGGTGTTTGATTTTGGGATTTTCACTGTTCCAGTAACGACAATTTTGACGGTTTACGAACCCATTCATAAGGAAATGAGCCTCGTCAGAGAAAAGGATATTGTCAAAATTGGAAAATCGAGCAAATGCGAGCATTGCTATAAAGTCAGACTCTTTCAATTCTTGTGTTAATTGCAGCTTCTATGGATGCAGTTTAAGATTCAATGTTAAAATTCGTTGTAAACTTCGTCGCGATAATTGTAAGACAGACGATCTCTTGCGAGTCGACATTTGTGGATTTCCTCGTACTGACTCCATAACTCTCTCAACATTGTCTTCGGTCCTAAATGTTCTTGGGCGACCATTTGCTTGTGGTTTAAATGTTGAACCGGTCTCTTCAAAACGCTTTACCCATATTTTAATTAAATTAGCACTCGGAGCTTCACTAATTCGCCGTAGTCCATATTCAGCAAAATATAGTCGCCTAGTAGCAATATATGAACGAGAGTTCTCGTAAAATGAGCGACGCTTCCCGTCGAAGTGATTCATAGCAATTAAAACTCCATGAGCCCGCCAACCCAACGGACTTCTCACGAAGTCGGAAATGGGTCATTCTTGTGGGTGATTACTGAATTGACTGTCACACCAACCAAATACTTAAAATGTCTACTTTATCTCACAGCTAATTTTGTGTACGCCCTCCTGTATGCTATCTAAAAATATATGATTTAAATGGGAGGCACAAGAAGCGGCGCGATTCGCTTTAAATTTTACCAAACATAGTAAAAAATTAAAATGGAAACTTTACGGCACTGCAACCTACGAATTAAAAGTTATAAGGATAAATCTAAATTTTGGAAAATCAATCAATGTATATGGGAGATTCATATTTATAAATGGCAAACATTTCGCTAAATAAATATCACTTCAGATGACAGGTATTTAGCAGCTGACAGCCTTGCCACACCGGCGGGTTTGAAACCACTAAATGGATAGCCCTGTAAAATTGTGTGAATTTGTGAATTTTATTTCCAAATACTGCAATTTTTAGGAATATACATATAGTTATTTAAATTTCTCTCTAAACGTCCTGTGTGTAGGCCATTCATCACTGCAAGCTGCAGTCAGCAGGCGGCCGATGTGTGATGTTTAGAACATGCAACCGGGTCGCAGCACTCGACGTTCAAATCGAGTTGTTCTCAAACTTCATTTCTGAATCGTGGCTAGACCGTGGAGCACGTTGAGCGCTTCTAAAAATATAATCCGTGTAATGTGGGAAGCTCTTCCACCCCCTGCTCTTCGGCTGCAAGTTAATTTGTTTTTTTTTTACCACAAGTATTCAGGTATACGAGTATATAAGGATCTTTATACAGAGGAAATAAAAAAATTAAGCAGGTCATATGTATCGAAGTTGTCCTCTCACTCAAACCCACTCGCTCAAAACCTTCAAAATTTTCCCCGTCATATATGGCTAAAAAGAAAGGACACGCTAGACTTGGTCCGGTGATAAACAGTACTTCTCGCCAAAAACAAGATCCGGCAATGGCAGGATACTTTAGTTTAAGATAGGTTTAAGATTAGAATACATATTGTAAATTTCGTAAGAAAGATCCAATAAAAAAAAACAATGAATGAAAAAAAACAAAAAAAAAATACAGATGTTAAGTCATGGCTTAACGACACACTTCCACAAAATCATTATACGTTTTTATTTGTTCGTAATATCATATAAAGTCATATAATAAATTTTTGTAATTCACAAGTAAACAATACTAAGTAAATGTTCCTTCGTTAAACAAATGTCAATTTTTTTTTTTTTTTAATTTTGCTACACAACACAATGAGTACGGTTCCTACGCTTTGTAACGAATGAACGGGTGTGGGGAGATTGGACAATGCTTACACGTGTAAGAACAGACATACTGCAAAGTACTGAACAACAATACATATCTATGCTAACGAAAGACTTGTGGTTTTTATTATAAACTTGGGGGGGTTCTCTTATTTTCAAGTAGTTCCACCTCAGATTCACCCTCCCTCCAGATTGACAAAATCTGCGTCATCGCACCACTTGCCATCACCTCCCCCACTCTTGCTTTGCCACTTGCAGTGACAATTGGTATCACTTGCAGCTGCAATGAATGCCACAGTTTCAGTTTTTTGCACAATGGTCGATCTGTGAGAAAACATGCAATCCGCCAACACGCCCAATGCTTAATGTTGCCACCATTAAACGCTGACACTGACTGCTCCATAGATCGCGAGATGCATGAGATTCAGTTCATTTTTTTTTCTAATTCATTTGATTTAGTTTTTAATTATAGTGCAAAATTATAGAAAATTACTTTAGAGGAATTGTAATTTATAGAAGTCAGAACAAAAACTGCAATTACCATAAAAATGAATATATTTCAAGGTTGTTTCAAGAATCTCATTGCTCGATTTGTAATGTGTTTTTGTCTTCTCTATCCGAACGAGCTGATGGCGATGTCGGTGTTGATGTTGATGTTGATATTGACGGTGGTGATGATGATGATGGTGATTTTGATGGTGATGGTGATGGTGATGGTGATGATGATGGTGATGGTGATGGTGATGATGATGATGATGTGTGGAAAAAAACACTAGAGATCGTTCAATTTAAGATCACCGCGCATACCTACACGCGCATATACAATATTCGTTAGGTGGTAGAGCAGAGCGGTGGAGGCAGCTTTTGTTTTCTTCTAGTAAAATATTTTATAATGATAGCTATAAGCACAACTACAACCACGGCAATTGGCTGTTGTTTCTTGTTTGTTATATTGTTCACATTTAATTATGACATATGATTGTCTGAGTGGCAGAAATTTATTTTATTTATGTTGCTCCAACATTCAGTCAGGAAAAAAATTTCTGATCTCTGGTCCAGTGGGGCTGCGCGTTTTTATTAAGCCCACACTCTCAAAAAAATTACACAAAACTAGAGGGTCTTACAAACTTGGTTTACATTGGGGGAAAAATGCTGACATAACATTGCACATACATAGATTGTCTGATCATTACCCACTGCATCACGATCGAGGCAAATAGATTGAAATTATATGATTTTTGAATGTTGGACATCACAATATTACGGGTGCAAATTTCTTAGAGAAACATTTCTACGCGTGATTATTGTCGAAGTTGTAATTCAGCAGGGCATTTGGTTGAGCAAAAAAATGATTGTTTTGGAAAGCGAATTGCTTCCTTGTCCATCGCATTCGCCTCATTTGGCTACCACTACTACGTTATTTAAAGACCAACGAATAGCACTACGGAAATAACTGTAGCTCACGCAATAACTTGACCATTGATGAGATATCTCAATACTTCACAATGTTGTCGAAGGGGCCTTTGTTGCTTCCAAACACTATGGTAACCTTGGTCTTTAAGAAAAAGCTTATCATCAGTTGGCATTGGCCAAACATAGCTAGCGTCAAATAATAACTGATCTCCGTAACCCACAGGCAAGATAAGCAGTTCCATAAGCAGTGAGATTTACATAATATAGGTATATGTATATGTGAAATGGTAAAAAAAATATTAAAGTAAATTCATAGTTGACTAATAGATATAAAAAATTATTCAGGCTCTCTAAATTAACACATTCATATAGGAAATTTGAAACGTCAGCCGTAAAAGATGTACAAGATAGAATCAATTTAAAAAAGTCAGTCACAAAGTGATTTATAGGTTTCAAAAATAACTGAAAACGTTTCAACAATAACTGCGTAAATTTAGTCATTTGGATACAAAAAATTACAACACCAAATTATTCAAAAATCGAAAAATCACATTTGATTAGCGTATTAATGCAACTGTTCTACAGTTCACCTAAATCCAATTTTTGCGAGCTTTACAAAGAATGTTGGATATGCTCATTAACATCTGTCCAGTTAGAATGACTGAAATGTTGACGGTGGCAACGGCGATGAGCTAAATAAAGTAAAAGGCTGAATAATAACAATACAATTAAAAAAAAGATAAATAAATTGAAATAGATTGGATTCAAACGTCTTGAAAATGTTTGGTGAAAACCTGAAAACAACATACGAATATATATTTTGATACTGAATCGCAAATGAACTGAAAATCGTAAATGATGCGGGAATATAGCTTACAGTCTCGTATCTCGCTTTTTGCTTTTTTCTTGTGAAAACAGCAATTTGTAGGTGAGCTATAACCTTATTTATACGCTGAGATTGTATATCCATCGATATGTTCTGCATAAGCTCGCATTATCCATTAGCTTAACTTTTGTCTTTTGATTAAAAATCGAATGATCATTTCCATTTAAGGCAAATACAAGGAAATGGTCTATTACCTTAAGAGTATCACTAGAATCGGAGGATACCTCCACTCATGTTCAGCCGTTTGAAATATGCAACTCCAAATTTCTTTTAAACCACCTTCCTTTAATTCCGCTCCAGTCAGCGAGTCAAGAAATATAAATTGGCTGTTTTTTCTGCTTCTATTGGTTTTCACATATAATTAACCCTTTAGTAGCCAAAATGTATACATTAACAAATTTAATAATCTTATAGATATACAAAAAATAAACTTGGAACTCACACGAATCTATTTATGGTTAAGATTGACTCATGAGCACTGATGCAAAGGAAAGATTATGGCTACAAAATCACAAAATTTCGAATTTTTATTAGCGCCAAATATATGAATCTTCATACACTAAGAAACTGAAATAACTTTCATTCAGTAAGAAACTCAATTAATGTTTGTTTTAATTTATACAAATTTTTTAATTTTTTAAAAATAAATTCCATTACGTATTAAATTAAATTATTATTATGAAAAATAATTGAAATCAGGGAGGAGGTCAACTCCCTGGGTGGTACAAGTATCACATTGTTATTCGTAACTGCTTTGAACCATCAAAATTTGTGGGTCCTGCGTCGTAAACTTCCTGTTTGCAATTATTCCACAAGGAAAAATCAGGTGCAGTAAGGTCAGTGATAAAGTCAAGAAAGAACGGAATGGAGAATTTCTTGAAAACTGTTTAATGGAGAGTTTTGGTGATAAGTTCGTCCATCTTGTTGAAACTACAGGGTTATCCATTTAATGGATTCAGAACCACCGGCCTAGCAAGGCTGTCAGCTATTTAATAACTGTCATCTGAAGTGTTATTTATTTAGTGACATTTTTGCCATTTGCGAATATGGATCATTTAACAACAGAAGAGTGCGTAAAAATAATTTAAAACCCCTCACAAAAGTGGTGATTCAAACGTGGACAATTTTCGCGCGTTACGGAGTTCTTGTGGTCGTCAAAATTAATCTACAGAGGCGGTCATTTAAATGACATTGTACTTCGTACAATGTACTTGTACTTGTACTTGGTAAGGTCTAAGCATTATAATGAAATAAAAGTTTCATCGAAATCATAGCTTTATGTGTGTTTTATTTAATCTCACTTTTGAAACCGAAAAATAGGAATGGGATTCTCTTTGGACATTAATGTGGAAAAAAACTTTTTGAAAGTCACCAAGTGATATTTTCATATCAATATTCATCAGTCTGCTCGTATTTTGCGAACAACAAAAAAAAATTCGAAATTTGCTTTCACAAAACACTGAAAGTTGTGTTTAAAACGTAAGCTAGGCTTAAGAATTGTTGATTAGATTAATAATATTCATTAATAATTCAGTAATAGATTAATAATATTCAATCTATGTAAGCATTTATATAAATTTGTCACACTTTTACAGGCATTTACACCTGTACTAAGCTCTCTAAGTCAGCTTTACTTATCCACAAAATTATTTGAAATAATGATTGGTTTAACCTATGAAGAACCGGTGATGCTAAAAAAGGCTTCTGCAAACAGGCGCTATTTGAGGCTAAGTAAACAGTTTCAAGGCAAAGCTATCTCTTGACGAACAAAGTTTGACTGGGTCTGCTGTTGTTAGCTACATTTCGGAATCATAACTCAAGTTTCCCACAGAAAAATACTCTGTAAAATATAAGGGCTCATTATAGTTAACGAAGAGTATCGGCATCGATTGAATCATGAGCGTATGAACTGTATGGCGACATCGACTTAATACAATAAAATTACAGCTCTTGAGTTTTGTTACGCGGCTGGACTAAACAGCTCTCGTACGAAAAGTCTTTGACAATGTTCTCCACTCACAAACCAGAAGAGTGAAATCAAAACTTCGTTGGAAGAACCAGGTTTCTGAGACAGTTTCAAAACTAGGGGAAAGGAGACCTTTGCAGAGACCGGAATGCTTAAAACTCTTTTCTACAAAAAATAATAATTCATAATTTGAAATAGTCGACATGAGATGTTTGATTCCACCATTACCTACAATATCGATAAACCGGCAAATAGAAAATGTTTGGGTGGGCTTGAAAACCACTATACCAGAAAGGAAAATCTATAATTTTGTATTTTTGAGGAATTTTTGTCCAAATAGGAATAAAAAAGTTTGCAATATTTTTAGTCCGACTTGCTGGATGTATACCTATATATACACTATATTCGACTCATTTAGAAAATCTACATAACAGAAACTGGCCTGGGGATAGTATTCGTTTAACATTTTACCACTTCAGTTTATGTCATACCAATTGTGAATTGCCCTTTCCTATGATGAAGAAATTGCCTTACATGTCACTGTAGAAGTTGAAGCTCAGATTCTTGGCTGTGCTAAGCCAACTAACACAATCGACAATCGGCAACATTTTCTTCAAAGCCTTTTAAATTATGTTAATACTCTAACTATGTATTGTTCGTGAAGGCTAAAGATAAAAAGCACATAAATTACCAACATTTAGTAGAATTATGCCGCCACTTCATGGAATGCTATGGAAACTTGATTATTCTTGAATGGAAGTTTAAAAGAGACAGCTTCAAAGACTGAGCTCCCACAGCGTTGAGAGCGTTAGTCCGCAGGCTCTAAATTTGGATGAGGAAGTAGATTTTTGTCGCAATTCTAATATTACATTCACTGAAATGGATATAATTCCAGAGTCAGTTCATAGAGCCTATAGGAAGTGATCAGTATTTAGTGGACAATGAAACAAGCAAATAAATTTTGAAATTTGAAAGAAAGATTCTAGAATATGTACCTATTTTCTGTGTCGCTAGCAGTAACTTTTATTTAGAGAGGAATCGGAACGCTAATTACAGAATATTTTCCTTAGCATCTCTTGACCAAAAGTATTTCCTGTAATTATCGAGGTAATCGATGACGTTGGGCGGTGCGGTATCTCGGCGACGTTGGTACTGAAAATTGAAAAAGTCACATTGTCATATATGGCAGGTGCTTACGCTAAGCGCAATACGGTTTCGCGAAACTAAGAATGATGTCATTATTCACTCAGCGTATGCCCTTCCAAAAGCATCTCTAAACATACGTTACGTCTCCTCATCTACTCATTAGATATTTTGAACAAAAATTTTTTAAAAATAATTGTTCACAATTTCACAAATGACAGCGTAGAATTGAATGCGATTAATTCCGGAATAAACACCTAATAAGACCGACACACTCGTATATGGTGAGGGCATCAAGCGACTGTTAAGTTATGAAAATTAAAACGAAACTGTAGAGATAAATCAAACACCGAAGACAATAAGATATTTTTGCATTGTGATGGCAGGTCACATACATAGATATCTGTATGTTTTTGTATATACGTGCAGTTGTGTGCGTAGTTATTCCTAAATAATTTCTACGGTATACCAAAGCCAAACGCACACACACACACACGCGTGCAGTTGTACCCATATTAGCAACACATCCAATGAAATATATTATTAATTAGTCTTGTATAATTTAGTGGTTGTTTATGCATAAAATATGAGCTTTTAAGTGGATTTCAACTAAAATCCTGTTGATAAAGATAGCGAGGGTAATAATTAACACAACCTTGTGAAAAAACCGGATAAGAATGAAAACGAAATCTGATGCAGATGCAAATAAATCACATTGAAGTAACATAAAACATAAGAGGCCACTTATCATGAACTGTGTGAGAAACTGCCTGGAAATTAAATACACGTAAATAGCAAAATTATTTAAGCACAATTTTCTTTTCAGCCTGCTCAGTTCTGTCTTATGGTTTTCATCGTTCTTTTTTCGCACTTTCTTTGTGTTCTCTCTTTTGTATTTTATACGATTTTATTGTCAAGGTAAAATATATAGTATAAACTATTATACTCGATGTGAAATGATTCGCTCATATCCGGTCCCATGGCCCAGTACTTTATGCACTGAAACTTACAAACGCTCACACAAACACACATGTTCAAGACAGTGTAACAACTATACCAACAACACCAGCAGACGCTGTTGTTTATGTATTCAAGGTCATTCTGGCAAAATCCTCGCGCTACACCAACACAAATTGCACTCACACACACTTACACACACAATTTTTTATATCATTATTATAGGACTACCTACTCACCAACACTCAGTGATATGGAATGCAGTCCAAGGGTTCTCTGCCTCTTCCTACCCTGCATTCAGACACACACTGCACACACATTTAAATCTATCAAGGCCTTTATGCACTAAAGAAGAGAGAAGAGAAAATCGATATTTTCTCTGAAATGCAAAAACAAGAGGCGATTTTCATAGCAACAACCGTTCGTGTAGACGGTTGTTATACATACATATTTAAGCCATTACTATATTTGTGTTGTGCTTGTTCTTATTTAAACTAGGTCGTTGAGTTTGTAGTTGTATGCACTCACACACATTCACATATTTCCCTACTGCCAGTTAGTTTTGGCAATGTTTGCTGCATAATTTTAGGGAGCAACTGTACTATTTTGTTTTTGCTTTGATTCTTTTTACCGGTATCCAACTATAAGTGGGAACTTTGAGAGCGCGAGAAGGAAAGAGAGAGAGAGAGAGAGACGTTGTTGTTGTAGGACAAACCGGCATTTGCCAGTACGCATGTACAGGTCATTTTTAGTCCCCCTACCCTGTACACAATTTAAGAGGATCTCGAGCCCACCACTGAATTGTTGCGAGGGAAAACTTGTGTAACATTTGCACAAGCAAATATTTGCCAGAACCTTTTTGTACTTCGTTTGACTTTTTGTCAAAATATAATACATATTTAGTTAAAAATGGCAAAACTAAATATTTTATAAACGAAGTTAATCGAACATAAATTTTGCAGCACATTTCGAAGAATTCAGCTCCATCGTCACGTAAAGTGGTGTCTATTCTGGAATTAGCGAAAACCTGTTTTGCATAAATGTGGAGGCTGATATGATTATTCGTATAGGTAAAATCGTTTGAATGCATAAAAGTAGCCTAAGGCAAGCCCTGTATGGAGGGTTCTAACTTTGTCCAAAGGGCTTATTCAAGACCAAGAGTCGGCTCCATCTCGATGCTGTTAGTTATAGAAGCACTTGAGTCAACAAATCCAATGTATGTCTAGAGTGGTGCCAAATGACTCATTGTTCAATCAAGCTAAAATTTATATAGATTAATCTTTCCGTAGCTGATTAATGTGAAAGTTTAAAAATCAACACCACATGCACTCAAACGTTAAAGGCTTCATAGGACTTATCCACTACACATCGATTTTTATTCACCTGACTTTCTAAACTGTGTAATTCAAAATATATATAATTCAATAATATAATTCAATATATATATATATAACGAAGCCACTTGAGTATGCAGGACTTTTAATCGAAGGTCCCAAATGTGTGAAATAGGAATGAACGCTCGAGAAAACTTGTTATGAAAATTGTTGCATTCAGCAAATATACATAAACGGAAACAATATAAATTTAAATTCCTATTTTGATATCAAAATCCATTTCGGAATTAGCTGCATTTTAGTGTCTATCTGGTTTCTACATCAATAACCTAAATCACACCAACTCACTGAAACGTTGATTTTTATAGTTCACTTTGAATGAGAAATATTTCAGTAATTTGCACAAAAGGGTAAAATCTTTTATTTCAGTTGGGATCTTCGGTATCGGCTTTTTCTACTCTTGAAGTCTGCCCAATTCATACACGTAATGTGTCATTGAATTTTGTAGTTCCCGGGCGTTTTTCGAAATAAGCGTTTTTTTTTTTTTCATCGTATAATCAAATTTCAAATATGCAAGCAAATATGGGGAAAGGAAGTGGCTAGCGATGGACAATATTTTGAATAATGCACAATATGCCCTTTTCCGCAATAAATGACCAATTTTGTGTAAATTGAGACGGAGAATTTAATTGTTTTCGAAATAAAAACTTTAGCGAAAGTTTCCTTTCTTTGTGCCTCAAGTATTTCTATGATAGCATACCGAATCATAAACTATCTTTTTCAAATGTATTATTATGGAAACATTTATTGTGTGTACATTGATATCGGCCGAATTAATTAAATGGACGTTTCGAATAATATTATCTGCGTATGTACGGTCACGCTCATTTACAGGCTTTATTAAACTTTTTCTCAGCAATTTTGCAATATTCCCAAAAATTACATTAAATGATGATCTTTAATGCACTTAGCAGAAGTTTTTATACGTCATAATGCGGCTTTGATGAAGAACTATTGAATCTATCGCAATTGTTGACATGTTACGACATTCTACGATTTTTCTTAGAACACAAACAAAAATGATTTTCATAGAAAATCATAAATTCTTGACATATCTATAGATTTTATTTAATCGAATATAATTATAATTTCGTGTATTTGAATATCAGTTTGCCGCTTTAAATATTTGTACATTAATTTTTCTTATCATCAGTTCCGCGGATTTTCCATTCATTACCGTGGATACACCAAATTGTAATCAGTTCACCCTTAAGGGAAACTGCAAAAATTATTCTAGTTTGTTGTCATTATTTCAATGAAAACATTTCTTGTATTATAATAATAGAAATAACACGATATAATCTCACATCTTTTGTTACCATTCTCCAGCTAATTGAATTTCAAATATTTTGTTAGAGAGTCTTGAAAACATCTTCTTTTTTTGCAGTCACGGAAAAGAATTTTAAATAATTGAATATAAAATATTCAGCAGCTTCAATTTTGTTGCACCCCAAATAACAAAAAATTTAAAATAGAATAAAGCGACTACACCTAATTGCTTTATTTGATCGTTTAAACTTTTCAACGGCAGATGGCATTTATTGCATCCGGACTTAGCTGAGTGAATCGTATTCAAATAATAATAAACTGCAATTGGTTCATCATACAAATAAACAATATCAATCCTTCGCCTACTAAAAGCCGACACAAACAACTTCCATTAATCATTTCTGTATAATTTGGCCCGATAATGACATCTGTCTGATGTAGAATAAAAGTAAAATAAAAGCAAAATAAACGAAAATACTGAGCTCATAGTTCGTTAATAATAACTGCATCGATAATTTAAATCAATATTAATAAAATAAGAAAACGACCAAAGGCGCAACGGCCATTAGTTAATTAACCTTAACTCCCTCTATTGAACTTGGCAAGCCACGCGTATTGCGCTTGATTAAGGCGCTTAAGGTGTTGTATGTAAATCTGTAAATCAAAGATTTATTTTTGTTCTGAGTAAATTTATGCGGCGAGAAAATGGAATGGCAACCTCTTGCCAGCGATTTAAAAAGTAAAATTGAAATCATTCATTTACGAAATCTATGGGACTTCATTCTCTGTCGGATTTAAAAAAAAGCGCACGAAAGAAAATTCATACGGGCAAACAATTTCAAACTGATCTTCAAAGTCGTTTACGAACACCTTACTGATACTACATACATAAACTGTATTTTATATCTAAAATTTGGGACCGTCCTGCAGAAAATCCAAATTCTTTCATGCGATTTCCTGTAATGTTAGTTTCTATTCAATGCATTTATTCTAGTTTTAACCAGAGATTCCGTATACTTTTGTAAATGCTCTTAAAACTTTTCAATCTCTCATCGGTTAGATCTCATAATCGAACCACTGCAAACCCACAAGCACATGTCGCCAATTTATCTTTTTCCCCGCTAAATTTGGTTTTTTTTATTTGCAACCTATGTAGCGGGAAAATTCCGTATTTAACCTTAGGTTTTAAGCTTTAAAGAAAGCTTAAAATAATTTCTACTAAAAATTACAAGAGTTAGTACTGAACTTAGAACAAAATAACGTGACAAATATGTGTTGAATGAATGTCTCTTGAAAATTACCATTTTTGTGTGAAGAAATAAAATCAACAAAAAATCAACTAATAAAAAATGAAAACAAAAAAAATTAAATAAAATAAAAATTAAGAGAACAAATGATTCCAGTACCTTGGGAAGAGAACTAGAATCTAACACCTAATTTTAATAAATCTGGTTGTACAAACTAAACAAGACTGTACAAGTCTATACCGATCAAAAAAAAAATTGAGAATTGACAAGATAATTAAATCAACTTTACGCAATATCTTGGTGTTTTTGTTCAATATTTTGAGGCAAATTTTGAATTCAGGTTAGGTCAGCACATTAATTTAGATATCCTTTAAATACACTTTCAATTTCATATAAAATACAATCGAATCATGCGTAAAGCTTGATAAAATAAATTCATTACGATCTGGAAACTTTAATTTGCTACTCTAACTGAACCAGTTTCCTTCAATTTTATGAGAAAATCGAAATGAAACAGACTATTTTTTTCTACACATATCAGCATTACTACAGGCTGCTTCAAAATAAGCATTCAAAATTTGTTTTTATAACAATAATTTTAAACTAGTTAACAGTAGCTTCCGTCAAAAATATTTAAACCAATCATGGAATGGTAGAAAATATACAATGCAAAGAAGAGTTGTATTATCTGAAGCGAATCAGAACATAATTCCTGTTTGTCACTATTATTCGATGGTAACTAAAAATTACTATTTAGAAGCCGTCGTAAAGTCTATGGGTAAAACAAACCGTTTTATCGTTTTGGGAAATCGTTATCGAATAAATTTTAAATATTAATCCGGTGCAGTAGGAATTGTAATTATGAACAAAGATATCCGCCGTTATGTTTCAACGTACAAAATGGCACAAAAATCGATGTACTCTGGGTCAAACTGCATAAATTTTCGTAAAAAAAAAGTTTTTTTCTGGATTTTTTCAGCTTTTTCGGAAAACTGTTAGCTTTTTTATTGCTATATTCCGGTGATACTGACCACAAGTCATTTCAATAAATGCGATTTTCCATGTCTCACACATTAACCCTGCTAATATAGAAGCTATCCTAGACTCATACGGAGCAACCTCTAAAAGTTTCGTCACAATTAGATGGGCGACATAAAACTGTAGGCGTAACGCACAAGCGCAAGCATTATATGAGAAGTGGAGTGCAGGTTATTTTAATAAATATGATTTTTTTTACATATTTTATAGTAGCCGGATTGTTTGTTTAGTCCACATTAACGTCAATTTTATTAATCCATTCAAACGTACAAAGTTGATCTATTTATACTAAAATGACTTATTCTAGAAAATGCTACGATATTTCAGAGATATTTCATATTTACATAATAGGTGCAAAAAAGACAAATATATTTACAGAATAGTGTTGTTTATCGTGGGCTTAATTCTAGAATGTTCTTATTTACATAACAAGTGAAAAGAAGATAACAATAGACTACATAACGGGAGTGAGAGGAACAACCATAACATACTGTCGTAAACGTAATTCTAAAAAAGTCCTATTTACAGATAAAGAGGGAAAGAGATTACATATATCATACTTGAATGTTCTGGGAGCTTTCTGCGAATGTTCTGATAACCTTTCTAGAATATATACTTGGAGAAATTACTCTCACGTACTACATTTGTAATCTAAAAAGTTTCGCGCACAAAGCAGTGGGGGCTAGCTCGTATAAGTATAATAATGAAGAACGACTCGGACCACTGTCAACACCTGCGAATGAAAGTCAGGTCCTACAAATGCAATACAAACCCGATCAAACGGATCAATCAACTCCATTTTAGATGTAATTTAGGGCCGTTGACGCGTCAAATCCCGATTGATATAAAAAAGCACAACATTTTTTTCGAAGAACTGAAACAATTTAAAATCTGCGAAGAGATGATTTCTCTCCACCAGCACATTATGGGACATGAAATTTGAATCTATGGCAATAAATGGGCAATCGATTGAATATCGTGTCAATTTGAAACAACACCAAAAAGATCGACCCAAAGTCGCTCAAAATCATGGCTTTCTTGACGCCTTCCTTCGATGCCATTCTGCCCATTGTGAGTTTCTGTTTTGTTATTAATGTGACAGAAGACCACATTCATTCGAAATCTTCACAATAGTAGCATTTAAGCATGCCAGGGAGATCATGTGTTATTGATTCAAGCTATTTTTACTTTGTGTGCGGAGAATATTTGGTTGGAAAAAAGGACATGCAATATCATAATCATTAAAATATGCATATTTACATTATTTCGGTTTTGCTGTCAGAAACTTTAACGGACCGTGGACACCGACAATATTTTGCCAAGTGGTCAAATGGCAAGAAGATTTATTTCGATTTTTCAATTCCAGTACTTTGGAGAG
>JAHXMU010000655.1:355295-399427 GCA_019455685.1 Philornis downsi | reverse complement strand
TTAACGAGGCAAAACGCAGAATTACTAGCTCACGCATGCAGCAGTGGAAACATTTTGCAGTTGGGACAAAAGTAACAATCTATAGAAATAAAAGCTTAGAATTGGCTGCACATTTTGAAAAGAAACGCTCTATTCTATACTGTACTGGTGTTGACAGTTTATTTCAAAAAATGAACCATTCGTATTGAAAAATTGATTGGAGATTATTTATTGATGGCTATAAGTACAGTTTAAAGGTTTTTCTTTTGCATAATGGGAATGACGCTACACGTCATCATCACGTCAAAACAGAGTGGCCAAAAAGAACTGAGTGCTCACCAGGAAAACAAAATATTTCACATAAATCATTAATTGATCCAAATGACGTTCTTCTTGGGCCTTATTAAGAACTTTGTCAAGGCTCTGGACAAAGATGGTGTAGCATTTAAATATTTGTTAGCGGTATTTCCTAAAATTTCACATGCTAAAATCAAAGAAGGCATATTTGTTGACCCTCAGATCAGGAAGCTATAAAAACGAAGATTGATGACAATTTTTCACAATGTGTATTGGAGAAAGAATGTGCAGCCTGCAAATTTTTCAAGAGCATTGTGAACATTTTTCTTGGAAACAATAAGAGTGAAAACTACAGACAATTGGGTGCACGAATGTCACTCAAAGTGCATTGTCTTCATTCGCATTTAGATTTTTTCCACAGAACCTAGGTGCGGTGAGTAACGAACAAGGGGAGCGTGCTCACCAAGATTTATTGAAAATTGAAAGAAATCATCAAGGATTTTGGGACAAAAGCATGCTGGGAGATTATTGCTGGACTCTAATACGTGGAAAAGATCCAACAAAATACAAACGACGTTCAAATAACGGCATTCACTTTTAAAAATGCATTGATTTTTAAATAAACTAATGATTTATTATGTAAAAAACGAAGATATTTGGTTGCCCTAGTCCAAAACTTTGTTGGCAAGTGATATTAAAAATTCTCCCATGTCTCATTTATGAGATGGAAAAGTGAAGTGAGATGAAAAGTTATCGTACACGCAACTATCCGCATACAGCCACCTATCATTATTTGAGCCACCTATCATATCGGTCACCTCGATATGTCTGACCATCACTTCGGATAGTCGAGTAATTAGCGAGTCTTGTAAATGCTTCTCAAACTATGACGCTCGGAATCGTCGTTTAACTGTAGGTCCCGTTGAGTGAGTCTGAAAATATAATGCGTGTATGCCTACTAAATGGGGGAAGCTAACCCATATCTTATGCATGAACTGCAAGGGAATTTGTTTTTTGTTTCTGTGAAAGAACCTTACTTTTAGGTGTACACCCATAACTTTATGTCCTAATCCGGTAGTATTGTTTACGCATTTTCAACAGAACTGAAACCGAATTCGATTATTTTCAACTTCTGCCGTTGCAATATGTTCCACAACATGTTTTATATTAATTGAGAGAATAGCATATGTGAGGCAGACTCTACATGCATTAAAAATTCTTGTTCCAGTTGGACATTTGATATTTATTTGAGAGAAGCCACGATTCTTAACTAAATGTCAAATTTCCTATAATATTCCCGTTTTCTTCAAAACAATCTTAAAATTCTTTCTACAAACTATAACATGTATGTAAAATTCTTCTTTTTCATACAAAGTGACAACCGATTTCCCATATATTCGGCAATTTTAGACCCCCAGTCGGTGGTCACAAGGAAGAAATGATTAAAGTTAGTACAAAATCGAGTTTATTCCTTATTATTGTTGTAATTATTTAGCCCAAAATTCAGTATAATTTGCAAATTGTAACAATTTTTTAAAAGAGTGATTGTTGATATAAACGAGAATATGGTTTTAGCTGTTATTATTTATGTCTTTAAGGCGCATATTGTCGTCTATGATTCATTTTAAAATTCCATATATTTCAAAAGTTGTAACAAATTTACGCAATAGCGATTTATTGAGAAACACTTAATATTCCCAAATCTTAAATAGGGAGACAAGTCGTTTCATCTTAAAACCCCAGACATTTTCATTCAATTCGTGTGGGAATAATCGTAAAAACAAATTCTATTTTCTCCAACTTTGGAAGTTGTTTCTATAACAAATTTATTTAAACGCTAAACACTTTTCATCCTGCGATTCTTTTGCCGATGCAGGTGGCAGGGGACTGATGGTAAGTACTGTCGTAAGCGACTGGAAACCCTTGTGGAAGTGACTTTTCCCGCCTTACTCCACTTGCCGTCCTTATGCAGTATTGCGTGTTTGGTTCGAATTGATATCGTAGTAAAACATCTAATTTGCATAAATTTTATTTTGTTAGGCATTCATATGAAGCCTTCATTCTTTTCTTCGGTTCTAATGCCGTCTTTTTCCACTTCATCTTCACACCTGCAATGATGGCGGGAGACATTAACAATCGGGGACGACGACATCGCAAACAGCAGCAACAAAGGATATGAAGTAATTCCTTTTCAACGTTATTAGCGTTTGTCATTTCAGTCAGTGCTAGCCCTTTCATGGGCGGCAGGTGGTGGTTCTGCCACTCAAAGCACCGTTAAAAATTTAGTAGTCTAGATTTTTGCAGGCTCGGGCTTAATATCTATAAGTAAGGGATTTAGTTTAAGCAGAATATGGCAAAAATTTAAATTGCTGGAAGTTTTTTTGATGTGTAATTTTGATTGAATTTCTTATACGCTATATATAAAGTCAATAGTGCCATGATCTCTGGCGAATTGACGACACCCTTCAATATGGTAATCTCGAAAAAATTCTCTCAGCACAATAACAAAGAATAAAACAAAATTTTCTTGCATCCTATAAATATCACATATTTAGAGAGTTCCTCACATTCAATAAGTTTACACGAACTCCATTTTTAGACTTACTGAATGTTTAACGACGATTTCGAACTTTGGTTTGAGAGTCCATTGGAATTGTACGTGCGTCTCGCCGCACACCCACGATTGTCAGCACTATCCTGGGATAAACAAACTTGGATTACTCCTAGATAGTCCAAAAATTTAAAGAACAAGCTACCTCAGTGGAGTTTAACACTTTACGGGATTGGTCGCTCCGTAGCAAAAGAGCACAGGCTAGAACTTTGCACCCTTGCATGATGGGAGAGGGGAAAACCGCAAATTCCTTTCGCGTTCGACGATGTTGAACGGCAACCATGTAATCTATATGTAGACCTAGAGTTCCCCTATCATAATCCCTGAAAAATCACCATATTACCTCTGAATCCCTGTACTAGAAAACAGATAGCAGAAATAGGTCTCTGATCAGGCTTACTACTCGAGGTACTTCCAATTTCAACCCATTGCTGACTGACTACTTGGTCATTACTTAATCTAAAAATCGCTCAGGCCTGAAGATCCCTGTCGATTTCTCGACTGGTTTCCCACCCGAAGTGTTCGTCAACACATTGAGGTGACCAATGCTCAAAGAACGGAAGCTGTTTGTGTCAGGGCTAGAACCCACAACTTCATGCTGTTTATTTTGTATGAAAAATAAATGGTTTCCCAGCTAATTAAACATTAGATGTCATTTCAATTTAATTCCACACCTTCAAACTTGAATGGAGCTGTCCCGAAGATAACAGTTTCTATAAGAAAAATAATGGACTATAAAATTTTATACAAAACATTTAAATTAATACTAGATGTTATTAAAGCTTCCCCAGACTCGGACTTCAATAGTTTGTTTATCCATACGTCGTCATGTTCACTGGTCTAAACTACTTCCTGTTTACAAGAGATTTCATTTCTGTTTTATATGACTTTTGGCTTTCTTTTATCCCACGTCTTGTATCTATATTGTATGCAGACATATCAGTGCACAAATACACATAGACATGTACATATACATATAATATCTATTTGTATGTTTGTCTGGTAAATCACTCTTAATCATGTCGATGATTATGATTAATGAATTTATTTGATTGCTCAGCTTTTATGGATATATTAATTAAGAAGATTTTTTTTTCTTTTTGTTTACTACAACTAACTAATTATTTACTTCTCTTGTATCATTATAGGTGAGTTTAAAAGCTTAAATAAAATGCAAATCACAACTAAAAAAACCAGCACGTAAGTTGTCCTTTTATGTAAACCAAGATGTTATAGAATGAAACGTATTTTTTATTTTTAGTTTATATATTTTATATATATATTTGAGTTATTATATTCAGAACAATTGCAAACATTTTTTTTTTGTTTAAACAAATAATAATCTGTTATGCATTTGAAATAGGAGATACATAAAATCATATACGAAACAAATGATCCGCTGCCCGGCCCCTAGAAGCTGGCTAGGAAGTGACAATAGCAAATATCAGCAAAATGCTTTAGTGAGAGTGTTTGACGGTTGTTTTTTTTTTTCTATAGTATAACACTTGCGATAGATTGCCGCTCCCGCCATCATTCTACCGTTCGCGTATCTAAAAATTGGCCTTGAAATAGGTTGATTGCATTCTAGCGGTCATTGCTATCGCTGGCAAACTCACACACACACACACACAAACATGCAAGTTCACATACAATTTCCGAGCCATAAAAACTAAGCAACAACAACGACGTTGTTAGAAAGCCGTAAAATATAGAATTTGTTTTAATAAATTTTAAAGACAAACCGGACAACAACAAATTTAATGCTATTTCTTCACTGTTGTTTTGAATTCTAATACGCGAAATCGACAACAACAGTAGCAACACCAGAGAAATGGCAACATTGTTGCTGACACCTACGGAAGACTGACCAGACGGACGGGCAGAAGCAGTCATTTCGAAACGAACAAATCACCCCAAACTGACAAACCACTAATCATGGTGCAGAAAGCAACGACAAAAAGCAAATGCGTTATTAATATTCATATTCTTTAGGAAGACTTATTTTAAATCTCCTCCAAAAAAAGATAATAAATTGGATTTGACTAGCTTAGAATAATGACACGCATTTGCAATGGAGAAGGATAGATTAACAACGATATCTGCAGAGGAAGGTAAGAACAGCGGCAAAAGTAGTAGAATCAGCAATAGCAATAGCAACAGCAATAACAATATTAATAGCGATAGCAATAGCAGTACCAATAGCAATATCAATAGAAATAGTTACAGAAATAGAAATTGAAATAGAAATAGAAATAGAAATCGAAATAGGAATAGGAATAGGAATAGAAATAGAAATAGAAATAGAAATATAAATAGAAATAGAATAGCAATAGCAATAGCAATAGCAATAGCAATAGCAAAAGCAATAGCAATAGCAATAGCAATAGCAATAGCAATAGCAATAGCAATAGCAATAGCAATAGCAATAGCAATAGCAATAGCAATAGTAATAGCAATAGCAATAGCAATAGCAATAGCGATAGCAATAGCAATAGCGATAGCAATAGCAATAGCAATAGCAATAGCAATAGCTATAGCAATAGCAGCAATAGTGACAGCAATAGCAACAGTAATAGTAATACCATATCAGTACCAATAGCAATAGGAATACCAATAGTAATAGCAATATCAATAGCGATAGCAATAGCAATAACAATATATCAATAGCAATAGCGATATAAATAGCAATAGCAGTACCAATAGCAATAGGAATACCAATAACAATCGCAATAGCAATAGCAATAGCAATGGCAATAGCAGGGAGAAGTATTTCGCATCATTCGATAGTTGATACTGTCTTGCAAAATGGCGCTTACCTACATAGAAACCTTAGACGTAATGGAGAAAAATCTTAGAAAGCCATATAGACGTTGTTGAGGAAAACTTCATTAAATGCGCCGTTTCACACATTGAGAAGAAATTAGAAGATCTTGGAATAGAAATAAAAGGGTGTAAAGCTTTGTTAATTCCAACGAATAAACACTTCTTCTCGCTTTAGTGTCGTAGACGAATTTATTTCGGCTACGCCGTACGTAAAACTAGAAATATCAGCGTAGAAATTCAACAAAAACCTTGCTCTCAGACTGGTATAAACTTCGTACTAACCACGTGTTTCAGGAACTTAGTCCTCTCGCGACGAACGAAAATCGACCTGCAGAAGACATCAGTTCTGCCTTTCTTGTACTTCCTATACGCGCAAGTATATAAAGCAATATTCATAGTTTTCGAGAGAAAAATATTCTAAAAATTATACACGAGGTGTGTTCAAAAAATAAAGTGAATTTTCAAATTTCGTGGACTACGTACATTCGGCATTCGATTAATATTTTTTTTTTTTTGATGTTGATACACTCGTCTCGAAGATATGTTGACGGTTTTATCCATTTAGTATGATTAGTTTGTTTGTGGGAAGCATTAATAAGACAGGTGTTTTGCTTGTTCGGCGATTTTCTACTATCGAAAAAATTGGATTAAAGAAGTTGCATCAAATTTTGTATAAAAAATGGAATTAAGTGCTCAAAGACACTTGAAATGTTGACAGTGGCATACGGTGAGAATACTCTAAGTCAAAAAAATTTTTACAAATGTTAAAAGCTTTCCACAGAAGGTCGAGAAGATGTGAATAACGACGCTCGCTCTGGACGCCCAGCACATCAATAACGGATGAAAATGTTGAGAAAGTGAAGACAAATGTTATGGAGAATCACAATTAGAGAAGTTACTGAGGATGTCGGCATGCGAATATCGGTTGGCTTATGCTATGCAATCTTTCCGGAAATTTTGGGCATGAAGCGTGTAGCAGCGGAGTTCGTTCCAAAATTGCTAAATTTTGACCAAAAACAACGTCGCATGGGCATCGCTCAGAGATTGGTGAATGACGTCAACGAAGATCCACATTTGCTTAAAAGGGTCATAACTGGTGACTAGTCATGGCTATATGGTTATGACATCGAAACCAAAGCCCAATCGTCATAATGGATGAGTCCAGAAGAGCCAAGACCAAAAAAGCACGTCAAATTCGATCAAATGTCAAGGTTTTCTCACTGTTTTCTTCGATTACCATGGCGTAGTGCTTCAGGAGTTCATACCGCAAGGTCATACGGTAAATAACGAGTATTACCTTGAAGTTATGCGCCGTTTGCGTGAAGCAATACGAAAAAAACGATCGGAATTTTGGGAAAAATTCATGGCTTTTGCATCATGATGATGCACCTGCTCACTCATATTTGCTTGTGATTTTGAGATTTATTGGCCAAGAGCAACACCGTTATCATGCCTCAGCCACCATATTCACCACATTTGGCCCCCTGCGACTATTTCTTGATCCCAAGATTGAAAAGACCCATGAAAAGATGGCGTTTTGCAACGATTGAGGAGATAAAAACCGAATCGCTGAGAGAGCTCAAGGACATACTAAGAAGTGCATATCAGAACTGCTTCGAGGATTGGGAAAAACGCTGGCACAAGCGTATTATACTTTGAAGGAGAACTACTTTGAAGGAGACAAAAGAGGAATTGATGAATAAATATTTTTTGAGAAAAGTGAAAATTCATCTTATTTTTTGAACACACCTCGTATATATAAATTGATGTATTAAAATACGGCAAATGTCTTGAATAGGTCATTAAGTATGAATATACAAAAATGCGGCATCATTCGCAAAGGAGGACGACCAAAACTTCATTGGAAGGATGAAGTTATTGCCTTCTTACCAGATAATGGTGCAGCAAGTTGGAAAAGAACTACAGAGGACCGAAGCACTCAAAAATTTTTAGTATTCTTTGCAACTAAATAACATTTCCGATTTCACGACTCATTGACTTTTCAATGTCTTTGAACCCAAACTCACGATCACGTTTCTTGCACGAACGTTAATCACGCGTAAACGCTCGCACTCTTAAAGCGTCAATTCCTAATATGCATATTTATCAGTTTTTACTTCGGTTTGCTTAATCTATTCCAATAAAGGAACTGAATGAAACAGAAATACAACGACTTATTTAAAGGTTCGTTACTTTTCTGAGAGAGCGATCGATAACCGTTAATATATAGAGACGAAAGTTCTCCCTGTATACAAATGCAAGTAAAAGGTTTATTCAACTATTGAATCTAAACCAAATTTTTGTTCGCCTTTTTTTTTTTTTGTTGGTTCGTGTACGTTTAGATTTGTTGAATAATGTTTACATAACAATTCAATGCCTTCAATTGAAATTGTCAATATTATTAGTATTTCAAATGTTGTTGCTCTACTATATTTCAAGGGAAAATAATAACATTTTTTTATTTTATTGATTTCCTATCGAAAGCCCGGCAATAAAATTAAAATTAATAAGTGATTATATTTAATTTAAATAAAATTAGATATAACAACGATGATAATAATATCATTAATTATTATGGAACAAAAAGTCCATATGCAAAAAATACATATCGAAATAATTGAAATAAAAATACTCGAATTAATTTAACAAATGCTACTAAATAACAGAGAACAGAGAAATAGAAAAATAGGTATACAAGCTTTGTCTATTATTAGCCACTCCTTAAAAAATACATTGCAGGAGGAGAATTGTTAACTTCATGAATTATCCTTGCGGTATTTGAACTTTCAGATATGATAATAAACTGTTTTAATGTCTTATCACATTTGACTAATAAAATCAATCAATACGGAACAAAAATAAAAAATGTTTTTGAACTTTGACTATTATTAGCCACTCCTTAAAGTGTACTTTGCAGTTTTCTAGAACGCGAGATTTGTTAACTCCATCAAATATTCTTGCAATATTTATGTTTTCAGGCACGGTAACAACCTGTTTTTTTAACTTATTACATTTAGATTGATGTTGGATGATGAATGTGGATAGTTGCCGCCGTTAGTAGTAGTCAGTACATACTCGTGCAATATTTTGCATCGAAGTATTTATGGGATGCAGATATTATACAAAACCCTTTATACATATGTCACCGTAGGAAGTCATGCACACATCTGCTGTAACCTCAATAATGTAGACAGTAAAAAAACCTAAAATATCGAAAATAGCTACCGCAAATAGCGATGAAGTATTATGATCGTAAGTTTTAGTCATGGCTTGAGCGGCAGTCACCTCGATTTGCCGACGAAAACCCTGAAGAGTCGAGTAGTCACCAAGTTGAGTGCGTGTAATCTCCCCGAAGGTCCCATTCACGGGCAATAAGGAAATATTTTTAAACACTTGGCCAAATCTTTGTCCCCTCCGAAATGATATAATTATGTCTATTTTAACGGAACGAAAAACTAATATTTGAAGTTTTGGAAGGAATATTTGCGGTTAGTTTAGGAAACTTAAAGAATTATAATTACCAACAAAAACAGAGTCCAAACCAAAAGGTTTGGATTATTGGTTCAACTCTATGGTATTTACTATTTTCTACTATACGAAAAAAAGTTCATATCTGCTTGCATAAAGGTGAATCATAATTTTGGGCCTAATAATTCATTTCATAACACATTGGGGACATTTGAAGAAGTTTAGAATTTATAAAGAACGTTGCCAACGAGTAGCAGATATGCAAAACAATCACACAAACAGGTACTATATAGAAATATCTGCTCGCTGCAATGCACAGTCTGTGATAATTTGTAAGAGAGTTTAACGACATGGTTCCTCTTGATACAATTACTTTGGGATTCAATTCAATTCAGATACAAATCCAAAGTCAAACCAAATGCAAATCTACATTATTTAATGATATCAAAGTTAAAAAACTGGAAATATCATCCATTAATTGCTCTTTGATGGCAAATCATGAAAGGTCATTATATTTGAACTTCGACACGAGGCACGTAATTACTTTTCATTGCCTTGCCAAATATTGCTAGGTTGATAGACTATAACTGCGTAGTAATCGATCTGGTTGGTTTAATCTGACAGCAAGTAATCGACGTGATTTTTACAGCGTACATTCCAAATTTGAAGCTACATTTGAAGCTAGTTAATCCTGGGAAATCCATTTTTATATTTCTTCCTTCATTTCACATTAAAATACATATCAACGTTGTTGTGAAATCATCGATATCGATCAGTTTTTTATACCCATTTAAAATATTTGAGCAAAATTGAAAGCACCATGCGATAAGTCTGCGACTTTAACAAGTTCTTGTAGGTTTTCAAAACCCTAAACTTTGTAGATGATTTTTGGCACTGTCGCCTCAATTGGGCATCCAGAGTACATCGCGATTATAGCAAGAAACTTAGTTTTTTTTTCATTTTGCAACTAAACATCTACAGAAATGAAATAATACAATGGGTTACTTTCAGACGAAGTTTTCTATCTACCAGAAACTTCAGTTTCTGCCTCACTTAATATTTATTTACATAGATAAATTGACAAATTGTCTTGGGAATTAGGAGAAATGTTTCCCTATTTTGATCTACAACGATGACTCTATGAAATCTAAACTATCTTAAGTATTTTCGACATTTGGAAGTTATCACTTATCAATACCTAAGATAATCTGCTCACCGACTAAAACAGACAAATATATTTAGTATTTTCTAAAATTATGACTTACACATTACTTATGCAATTCAAATTTTTGCGAAATAATTTAACAGTTTTAACAGTTTACTCGTAAATCATAAACTTATTCAAAACAAAGAAATTTTTCTTTTCGCCGATAAATGAATTCTAAGGATTGTAATTCAATTCAATTCTTAGTGAATGTAACGAATCCTGATGATCATTTATATAAAGTTATGACAGTTAACCATTAGAGTTGTAACACCATCAACTATCAACCATCGCAACAAAGTTGCAAGACATTAAATATTACTTGGCATAAAAACGAGCTTCATCCATTACTCGGTTCACAGGTGTGAATGGCGAGCTTGAGCGTTTCTTTTGTATTTAGATAGTTCCACATCTCAAGTTTGAAATTGTTGCCAAAACCATTAACATTGCTTTAATATCTAAAAAATGTACTGGTGTCTTTGCACAATCTATATGTAATGTTGTTGATTTCTGAAGCGTTGAAAATTGCACAAAATGTTAATTTTGTGCACTGTAGTGTCTCTACAATTTGTTCGGTTGATATAAAATTGAAATTCTCCAAGGTTAACCTAATGACTTTTTGGTGTAATTCATCATATCTTTGATACGGGCGATGTATTTACATCAACTGCCGCATACCTCAGAATTATTTTTGGTAGTCGCATCTACGGCTGCTGCTACCATTATAGATCTGATGCATTGTTAAAATTCATGGGTAAACATTTTTTCTTGTTTCCATTCTTCATTGTCTGCAAATATAGTTTCTAAAAATATTTTGAAAAGTGATCCCGAAAATACACATATTTCGATGATTCAAAGTGATTGCTAATGGATGATTTTTAAATATTCTCGCAACTGAGTGTGGAAGTTTCAAGCGGAACCACTTGAAAACCAACTAAAATGTAGTTGTTAAAAAACATAATCAGCCACGAAATATTGCAAAAAGGTGACCACTTCCACCCAATATCTGCTGTGCATAGGAAACTATCAGTTTCATAATGATTACAAACTCATTAAGAAAAACAGTTAAGCAGTTAAAAAGTGTTTACTCAATCCACAGGTTGTTGGGATATTATGTTTTAGCCAAAAATATCTCTTAAAATAATAAATACTAATTTTAAAATAAATTTTTATACTTTAGTCGATTGCCAGCGGCATTAAGGTTAACAAATTTCATAGCTGACAAAATATCATCAGTTAGTATTAAGACTTGGTATCCCAAAAACATGTTTATATTAGCATTAATCTTTATTTAAATTACTAAATGTCTCTATGATTGAATCAGCATTTCAGACTTGTTGCTATTCCCCAAATATCATATTTTGTGAACATATAACGTTTCGTTGAAATAAGGGTTTACTTACTATAAGTGAAGCCATTCGCCGCCGCTAATACCAACCGAATTACCAATTCATTTTACCTGCTTTATCACGATTCCAAACTCTTGATTTTCTCCTGGATGATATTAAAGCAAACACAAATTGCGTACCGTCAATAGAACATCATGCTGTGGTGGACATAGGTCCACATATATCATGTATCTAAATATTTTGGTCAAAGTTAGTCCTAGTACTTTTTTCTGAACAAATTGCTCGTACACATTGTTAAAAGTATTCTCCAGGCAAAACGAGATTTGAATTAATCTAGACTCATTTTTACAACAACTGAACTATATTTTATTTATGAATATTATTCCATCATTATACAGTAGAATGTCACTTTATCACATAGCCAACATTTCTACACACGTCTTGCAAGTTGAATATTTATTTATTAATCATATATATTAATTATATCATATCATATACATATATATATACATATTATATATATATCCCTCCCTATATTTTAATTTTAGTGTACATCCCTCAAAGCGTACTACACGTTCGCATTACTTTATAAACCGTAATGTATGCAACTTTTTGCTACACTTAATCACGATTATATGTAATAACTACAGAAGGAGTATATGTGCGTGCCTCGTCGCATAAATTATGAAGGCAATAGTAAATTTGTGATTGGAACGCAATAATGTTTCCAGTAGTTTTAAAAATCATATTGCAAGCTTAGAATAGAGAGGTGTCGAGTCTGCCTTTTGAGAAGAGTTATATATTGATGTAATGTGGGAGATAAGATGAACACAAAAGACAAACAAAATAAACAAAAATATACATCTGTGCCATTCGTTCTTCTTTTTGAACACTAAAGCGTGCGATTTCGAATGGTTGCTTATGTGAATATTGCATTTACCAAAACATTTTCTGTTTTATTTATATTATTTATAAGACTACGATATAAACGGAGAATAAAACGGAGAATTATTTGGACATAAAATAGGTGGGAGAATTAAACGTCAACAGTAGCATTTATCGTTTTACGACAAAAAGTTTTGGACACTTTTCAGTTCAAGTCAGCAGTATCACATTTTTCTCAATAGTTCGAGTACCTAGAGTCATGCAATTGGCTTTCCGCAATCACTTCTGGGTTGTCCCAGGCCCATATGTGACAACTTTGCTTGTTGACGTAATCCCGAGTGAGAAATTAGCTTCATCACTGAAGAAAATGTTGTTCAATTGAAAGCCCACGTTTGTATCAATACTTTTGTAGTAAGTTTTAACTATTTTTATACGTTCTCCAGTTGTTAAAAAATCCATATTCGTAAATGGCGAGCATTTCACTAAATAAAAAACACTTCAGATGACTGGTATTTAACACCTGACAGCCTTGCCAGATCGGCGGGTTTGAAACCTCTAAGTGGAAAACCCTACTCAAATTTATTTATTCAAATGTGGACTTTTTTTTATAACTTCTATGAAATTAACCGAAACTCTATAAAAATATATTGGCATTAAATAGCGCCTAAAACAGCGTTTCTACACTGGCTCAGATTCACCTCAATTTGGTTGTTACAGTTGCCCTCAATTGAACTTTTGCAATATGTTTAAGGGATGAACGCGGTATTTTAGACGACATATTCTCATTATTTAGGTATCATAATGAAAATAGACTCCACTTCTTTAGAAGACTTTAATAATATTATCACGTTCTGAAGCAAAAAAGATAGCTGTGAAAATTGTTTTTTTTTTTAATTTCGAGAAAACAGAATTCCTTTAGCCTAACCATTATCGCCTAAATTTGCAAACGGTCTTTCTTATTAATCTGCCAGTTTAGTTTGCTTAATAAGAAGCCACACTGCATGCCCATTTGCATTCACAACATCTTCGGTAGCATCGGTGGGAATACATGCAACACATTAATGGACAATGCAACAAATAAGCGGTCAGGTAGCGGACTACAATAATAACAAGAATGTCTAGTCTGTATTTGGAGAAGATACTCGTACCTTCCATACCCATCCACGTGCCGCAACCAAATAGCAAAAATTTAATTTTCCCTTACATTAAGGAAGGTCCAATATCACACCATAATTGGCCAACAGTTTGAAAAATCGGTGAGGGGTAGAATAACAATTTCTAAGAGTTTCCTTTTGCATTTTAGCATTTTCTTCGAATATTCTACTCTGAGCTAAACCAATAAAAGTAACTTGATGGTTGAGGGAAGAAGGCAGCACTATAGGTAGTCTAGTCTGTATTTGGAAAAGATACATTTACATACATATGTGTCGGAACCAAATAGCAAAAATTCAAAATATAATTCAATGTAAGGGAAAAACATTGAGGAAGGTGGCAACTCCGGCCAAAGTCACACCATAAATGGCCAATAGTTTGAGAAATCGGTGGGGGTAGATAAACAATTTCTGAGATTTTCCTTTTGCATTTTAGCATTTTCTTAGAATATTCTACTATCAACTAAACCGATAAAAGTAATGGATGGTTGAGGGAGGGAGGCAGCACTGTACTGTACTGTAAGTTCTCATTGTGGGGTCGCTGGAGCGTTTATTTGTGTGGGCCCGGTTAGTCGCTTCTAACATAAGTAACTTTCCACGGTCGCAACAATTGTGGTTTTTGTGTGTGGGTTTCGATTCTATTTTCAAGCGTTGCTATTTATTTTTTCACCAACTCCCCAACGATAATAGCTATCGTTGCTCGTGCCGTTTCTAGATGTTTCTTTATTATTTGGTTTATTATCATTTGTTGTTATTGGTGTGGCTGAAAAGTATGGTCTACCGGTGACCAGTGCAGCGGCCGTGTTAGCGACGACAGCAGCAACAGTCGCCGCAACATTCGCAACCAGTCCGTCGGTTTGCTTGGCGTCAAGCTGTCTGTTAAATGCAAAACAAAAGTGCAATGTAATCAAACGAACAACAGCAAAATCGGCGAATGTTTGCAATCCCCACTCCATTCGCACACAAACGTTTGATATGGTAACACTCCAGTAGTGAGTGTGTAAATCGAACTACATTTCACAATTGCAGCTAAGCGATGGGTGTGTTCGATGTGTGTTCGCATTTGTTTTTAGAGTATCATTACACGTGTACACATAACGTATTTGTGTTTTTTTTTTTTTTCATTATTTTTCAATAATAATTACAGAAGCTGTTTCCCCACTTCTCCTTATTACAGTTTATTAAAGGTTATTATCTACCAGCCATTGTTTTCTGTTCAATTGCAGCCTGCATTGCAGGCTTCTGTTGTTGCTGCCTGAAAACGTTATATTTATTGTTAATTTTGTTGTTTATTTTTTTGAAAATGTTTTAGACACCGACATACACTGATGGAAAGATACATACTCGTATATATGTATTTATACACTGACAATTAACAATTATCTGAAATGAATCACTTTATTGCAACGTGAATTACAGTGAATTCGAAATTTGTATTTACAACTCATTCTACGATGATTCCTTTCACATTTCGTAAATCACAGAAAACAAGTGATCGATTCGATTTGCAACCAGTTTATTACTTAAACTTCGTTGATCAATACATCATGCCCTCTCGCTCTTAGTAGCAGGTGTTTGGACTTAATTGATTAAAGACACGGGATATTCCCTATTTATTGGAAGACCGCCAATAGAAAATTAAACAAAAGTGCGATATATTACACAAAATTAAACCACAATAAAAGATCACATTCACTTGGCAAATTGACGTCCAAGTCCGTACAAGGTTATCCGATTATTGTGATCATATTCTGTGGTATCTCTATATCTCTTCTAGAAGTCAGGGTCTATGACAAGGTGGAGGCGTAATGAAGACTATTTCAATATTTAAATAATATGCGGAAAATATCGAAGAGGATGCCTTTAAGCCAAATATGCTTGTCGACGTGGTTTATATAGCCAACTAGGAATGCGTAATCGACATTTGATTGCTAGCTCGCACAGAAAAATTCTGTTAGTTTAAACACAAATTATTTAGTTTTCTTCTGAAATGCTGCACTTTACCATCACATTTTCTTTAGAAAAAGGAATTGTGAATGATACACATAAGTTGTAGTTGCAAGAAATCCACAGTTTTTTTTTTTTTTGCATGGCATCGAAGGCTTTGTATAGCTTTATTCGATAACTTGTCGGCATAACATAATGGGAAAACGTGGGACGGTCAATGTTCACAAGCTTCTCAGAATTTTTTCACCCTTGTCTTCCACCTAACATGACTCTAACATGGCTAGGCATTTGGTGATAGATACAGACTATAAGGAACTTCTGGCTGACGCTCGAACAAAATTTTTTCCTTATCCGCCAAAGATTGCTTTGGACGACTGCTTTCAATTGTTGCAGTCGGACAGTGCAAGTCCGAAGTAGAAGTTTAGCCGTAGGGGAGCAGTTCATAGTAGGTAATTCCTTGCTAATCCTATCAACCACATACCCAAACGTTCCTGACCATCAACCTTGGCTTGGCCGCCGTTTATGCCGGCTCACGGCGCTTCAGTTTTCAATTTTCTCCGATCCATTGTGTCTTAATCAGAAAAAAAGTCCAGCCTTGTACAAGCGATTCCAAACAGTTTTTAATGCAATGTTTGCTCAATCGAAACAGTGCTTACATGACAATCGGACTTGGCGGCATTCTATCGACATTTTCGACAAGCGGCCCTCCAGGGGGTAGTGCGTCTTTGTAATCAAAATTACCGGAACGGAAACGACGTGAGTTACGGAAACGTAATGGATTTATTTTTACTGTTTTTACTGTTTGAGTGGGTTTTCTACATTAATTTTAAGTTACTATACTACGTGGTACTTGAAATATATTTTTTCCTATATGCTATGTCGCCTCATTAAATGAAGGTCTCCAGGAAATAAGACCAGTATTCGATTTAAATTATGCAAACACTACTGTCTAAGACTAGGTTTTATTTTACTTACTTATTTATCTTTCTTTTATTTCAAAAATATGTTATCTATTTTCATGCCTCATGCATCATGCCAATCCTGCGATCATGCCAATTAGTCACCTTTCGGCATGGCTTTCACATCACGATGCAACTCACGTTTAATTTCTTCAATCGAATCAAAACGAAGTTCACGGAGTAGTATTTCGACTTCACTAAACAGGCAGACGTCACATTGTGCTCAGTCAATGGCGACAAACTCACGAAGATCTAACGGAGTGAGAGATGGCGTATTATCTTAGTACACAAATCAAGAGTTGTTTACTCATAAATAAGGCCTCTTTTTGCGAATAGTTTGACGCAAAACAAGCATAACATTTAAATAATGTTACATTTTGACAGTTTGATATGGTGGAGGAAACTCGATATGCACAATATTAAAATAATCAAAGAAAACTGTAAGCATAACTTTGGTTTTTGACGGACATTCGTAAGACCTTTCCGGTCTTGCTTCAACTTTAGCATGATATTCACTCGATTGTTTGGTTATTTCGGGATCATAGGCATACATCCAAGCCTCATCTCTTGTAATATTATATTTCACAACATGCTTTTAGTCCGAAATCATCTCCTCGTAGATATTTTTTGGAAAAATTTAATGTTTTTGACACCAATCGATATTCGATGCGTTCAAGGCAGGGACCGTAAATTATTATAGTGCCGATTTTTAACTGCAAAATTGATTGAGATGGAGGTGTCATTTATCATTTGTTGTTATTGGTGTGGCTGAAAAAAATGGTCTGCCGGTGACCAGTGCAGCAACCGTGTCAGCGACAAAAGCAGCAGCAGTCGCAGTCGTTCATAATTCAATGCACTTTCTAAATATGTCACAAACTAGAAATTTTCAATTATGATTGGTATAAATCAGTTACATTAATCCATTCTGCTTTTATTTTTTAAAACCAACAATAAAATTCATGATTAATTGAAATTTTTAAAAATCAAAAACAAAAATCGAGATTATGCAAATTTTTGTAATCAAAATAATGTTGATGAATGAATTTTATTTTTAAAAATCGAGATTGATTTTTATTTTTAAATGAATATAATTCAAAAATTATAAAATGGTAAAACTTGAGTTGTCTTTCACAGATGAATAATTAAAAACGTGCTTCAACTTCAACAACTTTATTTAATAGCAAAATTTTCAAAAAGAAAACAGTAATATTAACTTATAAATGCATGTCTTCATCCAGCACGATTAACCGATTGATTTTTTCAGATTGCATCAAAAGTTATGGATCAAAATAATGAACAAAAATGCAAGTCGCTGTTATCTACGAATTAGGTGTTGTATGAAAATAATTGAGTTTTGAAAAATCGGTCAATTTGGATGGAAGCAGCAGAACGGGTGGCCGATTTTCATTATCCCATTCCCATTCCCGCTTTTTCTTTAAAAAATTTATATTTTTGTAATTGAGAAAGTCAAAATCAGTCTGTGATATTATTTTTGATTTTTAAAAACCAAAATCGCTCATAATTTTTAATTATTAAAAATAAAAATCACTTATGATTTTTATGTTTATATATTTATATTTTTTATTTTTAACAATAAAAGTAATTGTTATTTTTCTTTTTGATTTTTAAAAATAAAAATCATGACTGATTTTATTTTTAGTATCAACATTATAATTGTTTTAAATTAATATAATAAAGATCAATGATTTATATAAATATTACTCATAACCGTTACGGTCCCTGGATTAAGGCCCTTTAAATACCTCTATATTTAGACCTGATTTATTCGAAATGCTGACATTGTCGTCAAGATCCCTATTCCTTTATTAACGGTTTCTGAGCAGCAAATCTCAGTTTTGTTGGACGTAACAGTCGTCGGTAAAGTTTCGTTTTCAACTGCTTATTCCACGTGCAAACAGTTCCTTTCATAAAAAATCTATTTGCCAAAGGCCTTCTGCAATATTCAGCGACATTTGTGTAGTAGAAATTCCATTTCGTAAACACAATTTTGGTCATTTTCTTCACTCAACAGAATTGCACAATTGTAAAAATCGTCGAAATCATAATTTGTGTCTTACAAACTCAGCGCAACTCGAACACTAAGGATATTTATTTTATTTGGCGCAAATTCAGCGCCAACTTAGAAAGAAGATATTTTTGAACTTCGATATTCCTACGAAATTTATATTGAAAACTAGTCTAACTTTTTTAACACAGTTTTTTAGCACAATTCAGCATAAAAATTAGGATTTTTCATCAATCATTTTCAAAAAAATTTCGCTTTCTACTCTTCCAAATTAACTTTTTTGCACAATATTTTCAAAGTGCATTGTGCATATCAAAATATCCGGCTTAGTATAATTTTTTAAAACTTCAAGAAAAATTTGCTAAAATAAATACTTTAGCACTAATTCGAATCCGTCGGAGCAAGATCCTTTGGAGTTTTATTTGCGCTAATTAGTTCTTTAGTTTATTAGTTCATTAAGGCATCGTGTATTCGCTAACCAATCGATGCTTAACCATCAAATTATTCACATTCAAACGAATGTATTATTCACAAATCAAAGTAAAATGTTTCAAAATATATGTAGAATATATATTTAATAAACATTCACTTTACTTATGGAATAATTAATAAATAATTAATAATACGGATACTTTTAGCCGTGAAGGAGGTTCATACTAATTCTTGAGTAGTAAGTATTTGATCACTTCAACGAATATACGAGAACATTAATAGCTCAAAAATGTATTTGCCGTAAGCTAGAAAAATAATAAATAAGCCGTTTGAGAAGTAGTTGTGACAGGGAACCAATCATATACTAGAAATGTATAGAAGCACGCGCATATGTGAAACATACATACAAGTGTACCTATATATAGTGATATATCCAAACACTCTGGCATCCAATTGACCGATAAGACCAAACAACAACGTCGCCAATTTAATGGTCAACTTGATAGCTAAATGTGTAAATTACTCTAAATAGCTTAAATTATAAATAATTTATGGCCACGAATAACGGAAAATGGAAACATTATGAAGAAAAAACATGCAGGCAACAAGACTGCATTGCAAGCTGCTTATTAGCTATAAGGAATTGCGTGAATCATACCGCAAATCCTTGAACAGACATGGTCACAATGGGAATAATAAGTATTAGAAGTACGCGAGTCCAGTGATTATATTCCTCATCAAAATTTTTTAAACAGATTTATCAACAGTGTAAAAATAAAATGTATTTTATGGTCGCATGTTGTTACTTTAGAGATAAAGAGAAACAGCAAACACCTTAGGATAGGCAACATCCCACAAGTACTACAGTCACCCATCAGATATGCTCGTATATCTCGTTATTCTTTGAATATTTATAAAATATTTTTTGAATATTTCATTTCGCTGAAAACTTTATATCGGCTGATTGGTGGTGCCGAAAACTTTCTTTATTTCTTCCACAAATTCGTTTTTGCTAATTTGCGAATACTAATGTTCAGCAGAGTTTCAGAAGTATTTGCATTTATTGCGTATAAAGAAATGTCAACATCAAATACATTCATTGATTAAAGTTTTGAAAAACAGCAAAACATTTCGCCAAATTTCAAACATTAACCTGTGTCAATACATGCATATAACGAACAATTATTGAACATAGTTTTATGAAGTTAAGCCAGCGGTTGTTCACATTTTCTATGTAAAGAATGTCAAAAGGATCTAAGTCATTCAAACAAAACTTCAACATGCAGACATTTGATGCATTCGTCGACAAACACATTCAATTTCCGCCTCCTTCTGCATATATTTTAAACTGGTGTTCGGTTCTCCTTATGCTTAAATGCGAACAAATGAATCAAAACATTACGTAATATGTTACTCCGGGAACCTGTTGTTTAAGGTTCCAACGTCTGGCAGGACTGACATTAGCCCAAGTGAAAACAACAGGACATGAAAGCTTAATGTCAGGCTAAGCAAACATTTCATGTCAGGCTGTCGAGTAGGGAAAAGGTAAATATGCCATCAGGAAAATGCAACCACCAGCAGCGTGGAAATCGAGTATTTCCAAACAACAATGTTGGGCAGCATAATATTACATTTGGTTGATTCCACAACGCCAGTTCTGTCTACCAAAAGTACCTTCATTCAATCGCGAGTCTGTCTTTTAAGTTTTGCAAATATTTTCATGTGCGAAGTTTTCATATGAAAAACTGCTCCAGTTTGTATTCATTTCACACTTCAAGGATTTCTTTTTATTATTACGGCCACATCCCACATTTATTATACCCATTATCGCTACTAATCAATGGTGAATGGGATATCATTTTTCATACTTCCAACAATTTGCTAGGATGGCAAACTAATGCAAGCCTTAGTACATGAGCGACTTTCTCTGACGATAACAATATTTAAATTATTAACTTATTCAAGAGATCATTTAAAAAGTTTTTGATTTGTAGCCCACATTCAGCTACACTTTGAAAAATCATCAAAAAAACGATCTTCTTTTCATTTAGCCAGGTTAGGGAATTGATTGGCACATATTGCCCCGTCCAATGAGTTTGTCCTTTTGGCGTTTGCCATTGTTGTTTTAGTTGGAACTTTATGTTCGTATTCCCGTGAGACGTTTGCTAATATCCTTGGAATTCGTATAAATTTATGCGTATTTGAAAATGAATATTTTATGTAGCAGAAGGGGACACCGAAAATGCGTACAACGAATAATTTATATTTGGAAAAACCTGTGCAGAAAAATGTTTGTATTTCATTAGTGATCATAGTTATCTAGATATCAGACAACAAAGTATTAAAAATGGGAAGATATGGCCCTATTATAGGCGCATTCGCAGTCATTCCAACGTCGTCATATTGAATATTGAGTATGAAATCAGTATGGAAATTTCAGTCAGAATGCCACTGTAAATCGCAATGTGCACTTCAGAAAGTGTTCTAAATTAACACAGATACATTTTGGACAATACAGTTAACTTCTATTCGAAGAACTAAGTTTACTAAATGCCTGTTAATGCAGTTGAATGAAAGATTTGAGTCGAACTATTAATTATGTAATTTATATAGGAGATATCAGAAAGGACGTGGTTATTAGTTCGACATTTTTTCAAATTTTACCAAGCATTATGATGCAATACATTTGACAAAAAATTAAGGGTTACTAAGCAGCATCTTAAAATGCCGTACGTTTTCATTCTCGGAGATAGTTTAAAGCAGAAATCTATTTAGCTGTTGACTGTGTTGAAATTTTATTTCATATAGAAATTATGTTATTTATCTATTTCGCCACTCTTCCGCCCAGTTATTGAATTCACAGCTATTTTCCCAGCATTTTAAATAAAAATCTCTTTCCGACTTTTTCACGTTTTGTTTAAAGCCATTTCAATTTGTTGCCCCAAACTTCGCCGCTTTTAAAAGTCGTTTTGTTTCCTCCAAAACCTCATCTCCCAATACACAAAATAATGTTACAATCAGCATCGACGCAGTGGTTGGGTTTCGTGAAATTTTAATTGAATCGCACCCAACGGAAATTTATTATTAGAAAGTGATGAGATTTGTACACAAGACTGGTATCAAAAATATCATATATTAACTGCAAAAGGAAAACGAAACGAATTGCAGCAAATAGACGGGCCAGCACATAGAGGAAAGACGGATGGACGATTGAGTACTGGATGGACGACAGGAAGCTGTGAAAAAGAAATTTGCGCATGCGCATCAACTGACAGCCATGACAATTGATGATTGATGCATTTGCATTGCTAGGCAAATATTCGAGTGGTTTGTTTGTGCCCCATCATGCAATTATTTACGCGTTTGTTCAGCATATTTCGCTGGCAATTTCTGCTAAACAATAAAAACAAAACAGACAATGCCAAACACTTGGCCCCATCCACGCCTGGTGTTTGCTATTTGCTAGCAATATAAACGTTACATGCTGGCGAGTATTGTTTAGCTTCTGTTTGTGGCCACGACTTTGGCTCGAAGGATGCACTCAGTGCGTTTGAGGTTTTTTCTATACTTCTTTCCCCCCCTCATTGCATTGGACACAGACCCAAAGATTAATGATTTTCAGTGGCCATACGAATGTCAAGTTTATTGCCAGTACGCGGCCATAAAAACCTCCGCTTAATAATTAGTGAGGTAATTGTTTGCGTTGTTTTGGGCCTTCTCTTCAATTTGAATATAAGACGTAAGTGTATTTTTTAATTCACTGACCACTTAATACGAGTACACAATAAGTTCGTCCAAAAAAGAAAAGTTTTAAATGAACGGTCAAGGCATCAGCTTTAGAGTGACAAAAACGTATTTCATTTAAATGAAATTTAGCATTTAAATGAAATTTAGCATTTAAATGACAGTTACAACTACAAACGATATCATAAAAAACTGGGTTATTGAACCGATGAAATCTCCAGGAGACAAAGACTCACAAAGCTTCTTTTTCTTTTTTTAATTCTTCTTCTTCCTTTGCTTTGTTGTTTTTGTCCTTAATCTACTTACTTGGCTGACATATGAACATAATCAAAGCTGTACAATCAAAAAACATAATCACTCGCTTTATTGAAATTAAACTGCAAGGAATGGAAAGGATGGCTGGCTACAAACCCTTGTACTCAAGGCCATGGTGGCTCCAGAATATGCTGCATACACACAGCACTCACACATCCATCCGTCCGTCGTGTGTAGTTTTGTAGTTGCACCAGTTGCTACGTACGTATGCAGGTAGCAAAGGAACAGGATCCATAGAAAATCGATTCTGTAACAAACTGAATGGAGAAAATCGTTATACAGAAGCGCTGTATGTTGTCTAGGAAACTGGGAGACTTATATTTTGTTTTCCCACTTCGACAATAAATACAACAGAATAAAAAGGGATTTAGCAAAAACTATTACCAAAGAAAGAAAGAGGAAGAAATGTTAAAGGTTAAGTGCAGTTCAGAAATGTTGCAATTGATCTGTGTAGTTACGTTGGAGCATTGCTTAAGCGCTTTCTAATCTTATCCCTAAAAAGAGGCAATGTCCGTCGAAGTAGAGTGAAATCTTGTTTACTCGTATTCTATGAAATTCCGATTAGGAATCTTAGTTGGAGCAGAATCAGCTGTTTGAAAATTACTTTAATGGAAAATATTAAACGCGTTGTCCCAATAATATTAATGATGATAATGCAGTTAATTATTTATGCAAATGCAATTATATAAAATACGCTTCTTTGCAATATCAAATTCAAGGAATGCCAAGATATTTTTTTTAAATTTAGAAATCACCATAACAGGGTTATTCAAAATCGATTCTGACACCGTAACTAACGTATATAACAACAACAAAAACGTCAAAATTGTCATATCGTCATCTTCCAAAAAGGGCAATATTTGCTGAAGCAAATATCTTTCCAGTTATTCTCGAAAATAGAAATTTACTATATAACTGACAAAGCTAATGTATGGTGTCACGGAACATTTCTCCCACTCTTATTACAATGCTCTGGTTTAAAATAAATTTCAATCATAACGGATTATCCATTTTTCGTTTTCAGAAGTAAAGTTAAATATAACACACATGAAGCCTTGATCTCGATGAAACTTCTATATCATTATAGTGCTTGGACCATTATAGTGCATTTTAATGACCGCCTCTGGATTAATTGCAGCAGTGGATCCTTTTGGGGTAGTGGATCACGGGAATAACTTGACAAATTTTTGGATTTTGCGAATTATCAGCGTAAACACGTCATTTGACATAGCTCCCAACAAAAATCTAAAGTCAAAATCGGTCGTGTCGTGTAGTCGGTTATCATACGGCCACAGAGCTCTGAATTGAAATTTTGATTATTCTCCTAACTTTCACTAACAGAAGCGATATTTTCGGCTGTGCGTACGTTGCGATGATACACAGGCCTGACCATATAAATTTCTTCATAATCTTGCCAATTCCTTGCGCAGTAAGTCAATTATGACGACCATAATCACCACGTACTGCGCGAAAATTGCCCGCCTTTGAATCACCACTTTTGCAGTAAGTTTTAACTACATATTTTTACGCGTTTTTCGGTTTTTAAATGATCCATATTCGTAAATGGCAAACTTTTCGCTAATTAAATACCACTTCAGATGACAGATACTTAACAGCTGACAGCCTCGCCAGACCGGCGGTTTTGAAACCACCAAATGGATAACATTTTATTAGTAACCGATTTCTTTCTCTTAGCACATAACAATTTCATAAGCATATGTCACATTTCATAATTTGCTAAAAAAATGTATATTTTGCTCTCTTTCACACTTTGTGAGAAATAATGTTAATTTCCTGCCTCTAAAGTTTCCAAAGGTCGTGCATAACGATTATGTATCTATGCGAATGGATGAAAACCCCCAAGAAACTTTCGGAGTAATTTAAATAAAATTTCCATCCTAAAGGCATATAAAGACGAACTTATACATAACTCGAGCATTGAATTAATAAAGTTCTCTAAGAGTGTAACTTTGACATCTATGAAGGCTGCGTTCCTTCCCTTTGAATCAAAATATTACATTTTATGAAAAATATAATCATAAATCTCTTGCAGTTTTATCGCTTTTACAAAGTAATTTATATGTTTATTTTGGAAGGATCTACACATTAAATACATTAATATAGACTTTGTGATATCACTTCATCATGTTACCGATCGTGGCTCGGTGGTCAGTACACGCGATAATCTTCCGCATTATCGCGGATTCAATCCCCTGTCATGTCCCCTGTCCCGGTCACTTCAATCGATCGACGATCACTTCGAGTCATGGAATAATCAACAGGTGACTCTCGGAATCGTCGTTAAATTGTGGGTCCCTTTGAGGGAATCTAAATATAGAACGCGCGTAAGCTCTGTAAATGTGAGAACCTCTCTAATATCTCATTCATGGGATGCACAAACCCAAAGTAACCGCCAACTAATATTCGATAGCATGCTTTTAGTAGTCAATTTCTAGGTAAACCTAAACTGTTTGTTATTGAAAAGTTTGCAAATGCCCTTCGCATAAATTCACTTCCTTTACGAACATTTAAGGAAAATCTGAACAACCACATGTTAAAAATTCTTTTGAGCACATGTCATCTATAGCTAATTAGACCAAGATATTCTCTATGTTATTTGAAAGATAAATCTACACATGTTTGCCTGTAAGTTATTTATGGGTACCTAACAATTCATCTAAAAAGTTGCCTTAAATCCTTCCACCATTGCCACAAGCCTCAAATAAATGAATAAGCAAGAAACTAAATCATCATCTGCTAAACCCGACAGTCAGTAGGAGTACAGCCGTTCATTCTGTACCTCATATATGATTGATAAAATTTATGTGAAGCGCTGATGATGTCGTATTCTTCGTCATAACCATCATCATCATCAGGCCAACCGTCACATTAAGGCCAACAATAAGCGTAACCAAGTTAACTGCTGAAAATACGATGACACATAATCATTTCCAGACAAGCCTCAGCATCGGCCATTGTAAATTCAAGTGCCAGCAGCAAACGGCCCATAATGTCTATTTGCAGCTTTTCTCCTTCGTCAGAAGAATCACGATCATAAAGTTTGTTTTAGGATCAATAACTTAAAAGTAAATGAAATGTTTAAACATCTCAAATGACATTAATAGTCTTTTTGACAAACCAACAAAAGGCTCACAAAAATGTTCGAAAAGGACGGGCAAAGTTACCAATGCAAAACCAGGAGCGAAGTCGACCAAAAGCTGAAAACGCTTAAGTGTTGCACATACCAAAACGATACTGGGTGACTAGTTAACTTAGGAAAATCATTTTTTGGAATATAGATTGAAGGTAACTGCACTTGGAGCAGTTAAAACGTTAGAAACTTTGTTACGTGAAATACTATGCTACATTAAATTTGTATGTTCACTGCCTTAAAGTATGCTACATAAAACATATATTATAAATAAACATATTATATAAATAAATAATATATAAATGATAATCAGCGCAAAGTTTCCAGTGAAGGTAGATAAAGATTTTACTGAGCCATTTCATACTGAGGAAAGGTAGGAATTTGACAGAGCCCTGCTCATCGTGCTATCTGCTTACCATATGCAAAAAAGGTGTCAATGAGGAAAGATGCAGTAAGCAATTTAATTTAATGCAATGGACGTAAATAAGTTTAGCAATAAACAACATCAAATAATTTTCTTCGACAAGCATGGAAATGTTGCGGAGATGCTAACAATTAACAATTTCAACGGGCAGATGATGATATCCGCTACAGTACTTAATGGCCACCTAAAAATTAGATCAGACCCAGTGATTATGGGACCATAACAAAGAAAAGTGACAAAGTGGACCTTGACGGCTTTCGTTTTTCTTTCATTTCTTCTTCTGAGCAAATTTAACTAACTAAATTTTCATTCGCATGCGAACAAAAAACTTCTACAATTTCACACTATTTTACCAATGTTTCTTTGCCCAATCTGTTCTTACTATACAATAAGATGACCACCCTTTTTTCACCTTTAAGTGCAAAAGTCTGTTACGGTTTTATCTTAAGTGTTGTTGCAATTTTTTGGTCTCTTTTTGGTTTCTTTGAGTTGCTGTTATTCGAAACGTCCAGATCTCTTTTTGAAGAAACATCACAAAATTTATGGCAATGTCTCTTTGACTGCGGAGCTTAAGGACCAAAAAACGGCTGCTGCCGCTGCAACAGCGGTGCCAGCAACAAACTGCAAACAGCAAACAGTCAGCAACGATGAAGAAAATACAAGTAGCATCATCAACACGACATGAAAGACAATTTATAGAAAAATCTATGAGTCGCAAACATGCATTCAATGTTGACGGTGGGATCTTGTAGCTGGTAATGGCAGTGTCGTCGTCGTTATATGAACGAATTCGATGCATTTTCAATTCAAATTGCAAATCTTCCAACAATCAGTTGCAAGACGCAACAGACACTCACACACACACACGTGCTGACTACTACTGATGCTGTTACGAATGTCGTACCATGCCCATGTTTTTATTCCCCCCAAGATTCTGAATACAGCAGCAGAGGGAAAAAACAGAGCACCATAATGTCGCGACATTAAGAATCCTTAACTGGCGATAGTGTTGTTGGCGATATTGCTATTATTGTTGGTGGTGATGTTGTTTACTTTTTGTCAGTATTAACATATTCGCATAAATGTACGTGCAACAGTCTGTATGTAACGTGTATGTCTGTATGTAGACATAAATGTCAGTTGCATTTAGCTTCTGTTTTTGTTCAAATTCAGGCTTTAGACATAACTTTTCGGTGGCATGACGACTGACATTCATTTATTTAAGGTATAGGTATTGTTTTTGCCAGAGCTTTCTTTTCGGGACGGGAAGGTTTTATTTTGTTGTTCTCTCGTTGGATATGTTATCATTTTGTTGTCACCACAAAGTGAATGGATCTTTCCTTAATCTTCTTGTAAACCTCTGCTTATCGACTTTGACTTTCTCGCCGGCATATGCGAAATACCACTGGCTGTAATGCAAAACTTCTTTGAGCAAAATGTGTGGAAGTTTCGTTTAGTATCGTTGCCTGAAACATGAACTATGTATACTGAAGAAAATTGTGTACATGTTAATCTAGCGCAAACCTAAAAGCTTGCTGTAGTTATATGTTTTATTCAAGATAGAAAAGATATTGAACAAGAGGTCGTGTATTAATCTATTACCTATAAGTACACCAAAAGCTATTTTTAATGCCAACAGTTTGCATAAAATAAGAACATCCTAATTTAAGTAACTAGATGATTTCCAGGAAGTGACTATTAAGCTAATTATTGGATGCTCTCTTTCTCTGAGTAAGACCATATATTTCGCCCTTAGGTGGCACCTACATTTTCTGGTTTTAGTTCTTCTTTCAAACGATGTTCTGTTTAGTCGAGCGGGATACTCAATCAGTCAAATAGTAAATACTTACAAAGTCATAAAATTGTTAACTTTATATCTGAACATCCTCATAGTTTAGGTACTCTTTTGAATCTTCACCCTGTAAGTATGACCGTATACATTCTTACGATTCTACGAAACGAGAATTAAACCTACGTTCCGATATGTTACTTGAAATCAATCAAGCGTTATAATTTTTGTACTTAAACCGAATTTAACAATGGAAAATAAATCCTTATTTAAAATAATGGGGAAAACTTAACTTATTAGGGAAATATTTTATCCACCCTCACGAAAATGTTGGTCCTTCTAGACGGATTTACTTTTAAGTAAAGTTATGTATTTCAATATTTTACGCTTGAACATCGTCAGAAAGATGCAGTACGACGACTTATCGCACAAAACACCCATTTTCATGTTTTCCTGAGCAGATTAGCGAATTTCATTGCAAAGTTAACCCTCTCTTAAACAGCCCTTCTGAACCCCTATAGTAGACAACTCTCTTGAAATCCATAGACGTCGGTCTAAAGCTTGATATCTCTTTGATATTATTTCAATATGTGCATCACGCTTATAAGAACTAAAGCATTGCCGCATAGCCGTACTCCATAGTCGGCAGCAACATCTACATCAACCACTGTTTGCTACACAGAAAAACAACAGCAGCTCAAAAAACACGTAGCTGAAATATAATAACACACTTTACAAGCGAATAACAACCCAAAAAGCAGCAACAAACAACGACATCAGCGACAACACAAAGCCAACGAACGACATCGTCAATGTGAATGCCCTTTGCAAAACCGTGACGTCACAACGTAAAACAAAACATCATAACAACGGCGGCAGAGACTGCAAAAACAGCCACAGCACAAAAAATGACCATACCGCAGAGCACTGGCAGCAGCAGCGCCACCACCACCGACGGATGGAACAAGTGAGTCTATGGAATGGAAGTGCAACAAATACAAACACTTAAGAGGATGGCTCATGCAACAAGAACAACAACAACCAACATCATTGCCAGCACACACTCATAAGTTGCATGACCGGCTAACTTGCTGGATTGGCGGGTTGTTGATATTTCTGGGTTTGTTGCTCGTAGCTGAATAGTTTTTATCGTACTCTGTTCGTTCTGTTCATGCACCAGATATGTTGCCACCATAAACATACGACATACAATAACAGCAAAAACTACTAAAGTATGGGCAACAGATGAGTGTAACAGCAACTGCGGCTGTGAGGACAACAACATCACAACCAGCATGCCAGCTAGAAGTCAACCGGCCAAATAGTCAACACAAGAGCGGCGAGAAGTGCGAGTGCTTCTCGCCGCACAAATTCTGCACGAGTAACTGCTGCCTGTGCTGCAACAACCACTGTTTCAGCATAAAAACGTAAACAAAGGAACCGGCTGAAAGCTAAGCTGTTTTCTTTTTCAACATCATCACTTGCGACCCGCTCTCCTCCCTGGCTGACTAACCTTTTGTTGTCATATGGTGATTCGCTAATAATAGCGGTAGAATATGAAGAGCAAAATATAAAATCCCCAAGAAACACAACAAGCAAAACAAAAATTGCAATCAAAACATGAGCAACGAAAGGCAACGGCAGGCAGTGGCGGAGGAAAGATGTGAATTGTAACTAGAAGAAGCTGAAGATGAACGACGATGACGGTAACGGTGACGGTGACGATAACGATGACGGTAGCGATGGCGATGGCACAATGGCCCACTAGAGTGGAACGAACTTTATTAAACTGCATTTGACAGAAGCAGACAGAGTCGAGCAAGGAGGCAGAGCAGCACAAGGGAAAACAACATGAACAACACCGTACAACAGCAACAAAATGTAAACAATCGTCACATAGTACAAATATAATAACATCAAAACCATGTGTCTCACTTGCCGCACTCAAGGGTATATGAGTAACGCAAATGTGTTTGTGTTGCAAAATATTGCATGCAACATTTACGGATGGATTTTTAGGCTAACTTCCATATAGGGTTTATTCGCAATAATGTAGTTTCCTGTCAGAAACATCTACTAACATCTGAACATTCGCATAAATACGAATGAGTACGCACAATAGACATGTGAATGTATGCGTATAGAGATTATCCAAATAAATGCAAGAGCAGATGGGGGTAGTGCTTCCATACACCCAATTACGGCATTATAGTGTAAGGTTAACGGTTAATGGGTATTAAAATTCTAAACTGTTAAATAGTTGACTTGCTAACTTTGAAAAGTAACAACATCTGTATCACGGGTTCAAGCTATTATTTTCGAACAGCGATTATTGGCGACTATTTCTACCCATGTGTACATATTTCTTTATACATACATACATACATACTTATATATTTTCGTGGATGCTATTTAAATCCCGAATTTTATTGAATGGCCCCCTTTGTTAGTGGACAAAAATTAAAAGAAGGTTTCTCACTTATATAATCAACTCATTCAAAAATTTCTATAACTCCATTCCATAAATATAATTTTATTGCACACACGATAACTGTATACATTTCAATCTTTTCATTTGAAATCCATCCCTGTTTTCACATACACCTTCAAACGAGTTATGTAAGCTCAATCTAACAAAAACATCAACGTACTACAATAAGTAACCTAAGTACTGGGTTTAAACCAACAACCAGCTACCATATCTACAGCCATTTTCAGAACGTTGTCGAGTACAAAGTAGACTAACTGAAATGTTGGAAGCATCGAAGAGCTTTTGCTAAATTCACAAACAACAGCAAATTGTTAGTTAGTAGCTAGCAGGAGAGGCAAAAGCAACCTTCGGAGTAGCAGCAGCTGAATAAAAACTATTGCTTTGACATGACTCAACATGACAATCGCAGATAAATTCTACTTCATTTGCTGGTACTTTGAAATTGATGTTGTGGTAGACTTTAAAGCAACAGGGGACGGTTTAAAAGTGCCACAATATATGTATATACATATATATCTAGTTTAAGCCTGAAGTTATACTGAGATCAGTAGTTGTTTTTGAAACTAACGTGATGTTGAATCACATTTACTTAAAGGCTAGTAAAATTTGAAGAAATTGTATTAAAGTAACTAATTTAATTGACTGGCTCATCAAAGATGAATCGGCGATATCGGTTCTAAATAATAATTGAAAAGACAAATCGTGTCGAATCAGTAATTTTGTATGGAAGGTTACATAACGGTTGTGCATGTCTGTGTGTAGTGTTTAAAGTTTAATTGGATACGTGCAGACATTTCAAAAATTATGATAAGAAGAGTGTTTTGTAATACCAGAAGGTGTCGGTTTAATTGTGTTGATATTGCACGTTATATTAAGCGGAACGAAATATTGCCACCTTACGACCTCATCTGTAAGTTGAGTATGTCAATTTCTGATGATTGTTGTAAAAGTAATTGTCAGATCTGAATCTGACCTTTTCAGTGGTATTGTTATATGTCTACTCTGTATATCCTCCTTTACAGTTGATTTCATTGCACTATGTTATAGGTAAATTTCGGTAATTGTTTCCCTAATAATAATATCTTTAATGCACAATTAAGGAAAACCGAAGAAGAACCGAAGAAATATAATGAATGTTTGAGATATGGTATTTTCTTGCTCTCTTTACATTCTCCCGCGGATACAATAAGTTTATGCCAACGCCCTTTCTAATCCTCGAAACATGTCAGAGTGCGCTACGACATATGTCGAATCTCTTCAATCAACCTCATAGCGGTGTCCGCGGATAAGAAGTTATACGATCCAAAATCAAACAAATTTGTTATGGTTGTGGAACGATATTAGTGGAATTTTTAGCGAAATGCGAATATGGTCAATGAAGTGGGAAACGACGCATTCTTTTGGTGCAAAAAACCAGGAATTTTCTGACCATAAATCCGCCCCTTTTTGAAAAAACACTGAAATAATAAATCGAAACACTGAAATACACATTCATTGTCGAGAGTTTGGTCATCCAATCGAAGAAAACTGTCATCATAACCTTCGTATATGTGCGGCTTTGTAGTGGTCCTTCTGGTCGGGCTTCGCCTTTGGCAAGATGCCCACTTCCTAATTGAGATTTAGAGGCAGAAGTTGATGGCCGTCCGAAGTACTCTCCGGCTTCAAGTCATTCTTGGTCGTCTGTTGTGAATAAAATAAATATAAATGTTCCATTTTTTGTTCCCTTTAATGTGATCGGCTTATTAGATTAGAACGGCCGACTATCACGCAAATGACTGTAGGTTTGAGACCCTTTACCACTACCTATCATTACTTCTGACCAATATTTTGATTATGATTGGTGTTCAGAATCATCGTTAAACTGTAGTTTCGGTGATCGACTTTAAAAATAGAATGCGTGTGAGCTCCCTGAATGTCAGAAGCTCTCCGATATTTCATTCATGAAATACAAACAAAATCGCTGAAATCACTTTTTTGTCAAACAATGATGTAAAATGTGGCGATATGATATTATTATCAATCTAAAAACTTATTTTCCAAACATTCAATATGCCTATCTAATATTTGATGGCTGGCCTAGCTTTTTGGATACAGTAGTATATTGCAAATTTTGTTCCCAGTTTAAATCAATGAACAGCTACGTTCTTTCAGACGGAAATACATTCAGCTTTATTTTACATTTTGAACACAGTTCAAACTATACATTAAGTTTAAGAGGCTCACATAGAAGCGAGGTATAAAATCTAGCTTATTTCATGAGCTGAGTTATTAAAAAATTCTGGACTTCAACTTTGTAGTGTCATTTTAAACTCACTGTCCAAAAATGACCCCTAAAAACGCAGATGCCGTCTTCTAGGCATTCTGTTCGTTGGTGATGTTCATCCTCCTTCTCCTGCTGTTGTCGTTGTTTACTGGTATCAAACGTGTAAGCGTTTATCTCATAAGGTTCTGCTCTCTGCCTCTTCTTCGTCATTCTAGATATGTGTAGTACAGTGTGTAATACGATAATGGGCTTGGAAATCTTGGAAACATTGGATATTCTGTTCGCCCCGTATTTCCTTCTTCTTTCGCATCATTCATGTTTTCTTTACTATTTTACTATTATGTCAAGTTTTTATAGTTATTGTTGGTTCGCCTTGGGTTTTCTTTGTTTTACGGTGCTCCCTCACTCACTTGTATGTAGAGTTATTTTACTGCGCAATACGAGCGACTAGCCGACTGGCGTGTGAGTGAGTGAATGCATAAAAATGCATTCATTGCACGTTGCAGCAGCGATAATTATGCTAGAAATACGAGTATTAAGCATTCATTGTATTCTTCTTATACAACCGTCGTGTTGTACTTTTTTGTCTTCATCTTTTCTATTTCTTGATCACTTTTCTTAATATCAAATACTTGACGCTGCGGATGATGGCGACGGAGCATTTTCAGTTCGATGATGTTTGCTCATGCTGGGTCTATGCCACAAGTTGAGGCAGCAAATCAGTGATGGAGCATGATGCCGCTTAAACTAACTGCGAACTTCAATTAAGGAAGTATTAATGGTCACAACACGACTTATATAACATTAAGGTCCATCCCCTTACACGTTGTCTTTCCCGGCTCACTGTGGCATCATTAAACCGAGACTTGAAGTGGAAGAGAGAGAACAACTTAACGTTTGAAGTGAACTGGTGAACTGTAACGTGTTATTGTTTAGAAAAATTGGAAGAAACAGGGAAACTTGTATTCTAAAATAACAAAAAAAAAAGAAGCAAAACACAAGTTTTAATCATAAAAGTGTAATGTTTTACTACAACTGATATAATGCAGGGGATTCACTTTGATTTGATATGATGGGTCAAGGCATAAGGCATGATATGATGGCATAAGGCAAAAGTTGGAAAGTAGTGTTTACTTTTAGGCGTTGCCGTGGCTAAATTTTCGTCTTATGACCAATACTAGAACCTTTTATATGAAAAATGTTTCCTGGAATATTAATGTTAAGATTATTCAGATTCAAACCTTTTGTTCACAGAGTCAATAATGTTTACAGATAGAAAATAATAAAATATATTGATTCTACTGATTGTTGTCATTGCAAAAAGTTGTCATCTTTAACTTTGTATGAAAAAATGTCATTGTAGGTATCTGGAGAGTCGTTTATAACCAATATCAGAAAAACATTTTCATGTAGGAGAATTTAGTACCAGGCCATAAGTCCATAATGCAATTCATACATTCGAATTGGAGCTTTTACCTCGCTATTGTTTGCTTTTTTTCCAAACCAGCGTAATACTTTACGGCCATCACTTTGCCTATATAATGACAATCGATATAAATCAAAGCCAAACATCGAATCGTCATTACATTATTGGTTGTCAGATCCAACTTGACAATCTTCGGTCTAGATTCCCCCGAGAGATGTCTATTGTCCATGGGAAACAACGCAAAACGTCCTGCTTATTGCGGTTGAGCATTATCAAAGACTTTCTCCAAAGGGTCAGATGTAATCATCTCTGGTATCGGCTGATATCGAAAGCAGATGTTAAGTCATACCTCTAAATGAGCTATGTTCCATTTTTCTATAAACTCGCGCATCTTCAACTGTCGATTGTGCGTTTGCCATTTCCTCGATTTTTTTTAACATTTCTCGAGTAAGGACCTCTCTGGACGCCCTGGTCTCTAGCCATCAAAAATAAATACATCGAAAAAATACAGGGGACCAGATGCTCGATATTTTCCCGCAATCAGCTGATCAATAATGCTAACAAACAAAAAATTGTTGCTGCCGCAACGAATGAGTTATGTGCAATCCAACAAAAGACGAATTTCTGGTAGTTCCAGCAAATTTTTTATGTATCTTTACATATATTTTTGGCAGTCAAGTACGTTTTATAATGAATACTTTCAATGAATGCTTTCAGTGTACAACATATTTGAAAAAGAAAATTTACTGTAGTTACTTCAATGTGGAAACACAGTCAAAACAAGCGAGAAAAAACTTTACATTTATTCTAATAGAAGAAGAACAAGAGTTAACTAGATATCCAGATTGGCCTCGATTTTAAAAATTTAAATCATATTTCCTTGGCGGAGATGTTGCGACTTTATAACGAAAATTTTAAGTTTTATGAATTTTGAAAATTGTAAATTTTCAACAACAAAAAAATTCTGCCAAGAAAGCACACAAAAATTGTTACGCAAAACATTCATTTTTCGTTTATTTATTAATTAGTCGTCTTCAAAGAAGGCTTCACTTGAAGCAACGCAAATGTGTCAACGTTTCTTTTCAGCTCCCAAAACATTGTTTTGAAAGAAACGGTGAAGAAACATTGGTAAGTAATTTATATATGCATACATACATACATGCATATATACAGGGTGGCGCAATTGAATGTGCATATTGCATCATCTTTTTTTGCGGGGTAGAAAAGGCGCGGGCGGGGGGGGCGCCTACATCGTTGGGTTGGCGGGCTCATGGAGTTTTAGTCGCTATGAATCACTTCGACGGGAAGCGTCGCGCATTTTGCGTGCGCGCATTTTACGAGAACTCTCGTTCATATATTGCTACTAGGCGACTATATTGTGCTGAATATGGACTACGGCGAATTAGTGAAGCTCCGAGTGCTAATTTAATTAAAATATGGGTAAAGCGTTTTGAAGAGACCGGTTCAACATTTAAACCACAAGCAAATGGTCGCCCAAGAACATTTAGGACCGAAGACAATGTTGAGAGAGTTATGGAGTCAGTACGAGGAAATCCACAAATGTCGACTCGCAAGAGATCGTCTGTCTTACAATTATCGCGACGAAGTTTGCAACGAATATCAACATTGGATCTTAAACTGCATCCATATAAGCTGCAATTAACACAAGAATTGAAAGAGTCTGACTTCATAGCCAGGCTCGCATTTGCTAATGAAATGCTTAATCGATTTTCCAATTTTGACAATATCCTTTTCTCTGACGAGGCTCATTTCCTTATCAATGGGTTCGTAAACCGTCAAAATTGTTGTTACTGGAACAGTGAAAATCCCAAAATCAAACACCAGAAACCATTGCATAGTCCTAAAGTGACAGTATGGGCAGCAATCTCTGGCAGAGGAATAATTGGTCCTTTTTTCTTCGAAAATGCGCGGGGCAAAACGTCACGGTTAATACGGAACGCTATGTTGAGATGTTGGACGGATTTTTGGCTCCAGAAATTGAAAGTTCAAGAATAGTGAATTCCAGAACTTGGTTCCAACAAGATGGAGCTACCTGTCACACATCAAATGACTCCATGGCGGTGGTGAAGCAGATGTTCCCTGGCAGACTGATTTCGAAAAGAGGTGATATCCCATGGCCCCCACGTAGTCCAGACTTGACACCTCTTGACTTTTTTTTGTGGGGATACCTCAAACACAAAGTCTACAGTAATAATCCAAAAAACATCGTTCAGCTCAAGGAGAATATCCGTGGTGAAATGGCAGCCATACACCAGTATTACTGAAGAAAGTTTTCAATAATTTTCGTTTGCGGTTAGAGGAGTGCCGTCGTAGAGAGGGTCACCATTTAGATGATGTTATTTTTAAAAAATAAACTCCATTTATTACTCTACAATGCCTTAGATATATTTTAACCATACCTTTTGTATTTATTTTTTAATCTATTTTTTAAATATGCACGTTCTATTGCGTCACCCTGTATATATATATAAGGTACATTTTTAACTTAATCAGTAAACATGTGTGTATCAGTAAATCAATAAATATATATATGTATATATAAATATGTATATATATATATATATATATAAAATGGAAGGGTTATAGATGGTGCTGAATAGGCATAGGTATTCTGCAATATTTTCAATGTGAAAATACAACGATAATTCATTCGCAAAATAAAACTTAACACAAATTCTTTGATCAATCAGTCATCCGTAGCATGATGATTAATACACGTCACTATCGTGCATATGAACATGTTAAGCGGAACACTTCGAGTAGTCGAATAATCGAATTAAAATCTTTACAAATTGGAGTTCAGAATCGTCGATAGGTAGTAGATTCCGTACAGTGAATCTAAAAATAGATAAATAGAATGAGTGAATCCGTGGGCTCCAACGAAACTAAATGTCTCCAATGTCTGATGAAACGATTTATATTACGCCTGAAAGAACGCATTTAAGAAAGAATGACAACGTTTAATGGCTAGCGATTATGTCTGCCGACGAGTACAAAATAGTTAACATTGGTCAATGTGAGATTGTGCTTCTTCATGCATAGTTAAGATATTTTCAAAATGTCTATACGAGTATTTCTCTGTTACATCTCATCCCTTCAACACAGTCTCTCTCTCTTGTTAACGGGCTTTTCCTCTTCTTTTCTTTTTAGGTAAGTTTTCAAGGACGCTTTAACAACCATCTGTCATCTGGTGCGTTAATGTAATTTCAGCACCTTTTTAATGTAACCAAAGCCAACAAACAACTTAACAACTGGTAAAACGTTATAATGTGGAAAAACATTGAAATAAACCTGCTCGCACTTCAACTCATAACGTTAACTATGGCCACATTCCTGTTAATCCCCTGCGAGAAAGTACAAAAAAATTATTGCGATCAATCATGAGTGAAAAATCAATTAGATGTTTACAAGCAAAAATATTATAAAGAAGAACTTTGGACCGTCAGTAATGCTTACTTTGTGTAATTACGTAAAATCACGCACAATTTCACTGCTGTCTGTAAGTAACCATGACCAATCCTTCTTTGGAGGTGCAGTAGCTTCTTCACTTATAATATGCTTTGTGCTTTGTGTTTTTTGGAAGTGAACTCATGTGAAACCCAAAAACTGCAATTTTATGATAGTACTGATGACGACGATGATATATGGACCCCAAAACATCCTAAAGTGGCACGATCCCCAATCATGCTACATTCGCAACATAATCATCATTATTGTCATGTTGTTGTTGGACTTTCGTTTGTTCCACAACATCATCAATAACAATAAACTGGTGCTGGTGCCATGGCTACCGTCTGTCTGACTGCTCGATCCTCTTTATGTCGGCTCCTGCTGTTGCTTTGAAATTTAAGAGCCCGTTTGGTCTGAGCTATGCATTTTTTAATTACCTTTGGAAAAAAAAATAAAGAAAAACTCATAAATTAACACGAGCATAAATAACTGTAAATGTGCAGGTAGAGATGAAGAGATGGCGCTTATTTTCTTAACCTGATCTAGCCATAATTTGGCGTCTCTGGGCGGAAAAGGCAATGTTCTGTATATTTTATGAAATTCTTATGTAGATAATATGGATGAGAACGAAGACGTCTTTAAAATGTGCTATACTCGGTTCTGAATTATCGATCACAAGACCTATATCGAAACCGTCCATACCATTCGGGCAGAATGTTTTCGCAAGTAAGAACTTTCTTATCTAAGAAACGTATTCTGATTCGATTTCTCTATGAAACCATTCGCAGTTTTGTCTCTTTGCATACCAAAGGTCTGGCGCTAATTTCAGAGTGGTAAAAATGCTTCAAATAAATTATTTAAAAATTCATTCTTAGAAGTATTTACAAATAGTCGCAAATTTCGTATGGTTTCGGGTTGAAATTTACCAAATGACAGATAGAACGTTGCATAAACTAAATCAGAATCAAAACCGTTTGAAATTTAGTTATGCATATCTGAATCGATATCAAAACTGTTTTCAGTTTCGAAGAATCAGAATTAAAATTGATTATAGTTTTAATTCGGAACCTGAAAGTGAAACAAATAAAAATTATTGTTTGGTTGTGTTCCATTTCGTTGACTTTGCTTTTTACTATTTATTATCTCAATATTTCGAATCGTTTATTGGAATGATGTGACGTTCACTTTTGGAGTAGGTATTTCATTTTTGTCAGCGTTCTTTCAAATGAATGTGTTAAATATGTTGCGTAAATACGTAATAAACATTACTATTATATTTAACAAAATTCTATTGTATCGGAACAGTATTTAGTATTGAACAAGTTGATACCTGTTACGATATTATCTGATTAAGAAAAAATTGTGTTTATACGTTTATTTGGATATTTCTCGATTGCTCACATATAAATCCATCGCTCTTTGTCGATAACAAACAGTTTTCTCGATGTCTTACATCGCTTTCCTCACATTACAGCTTCATATTGTTGACAATTTTCCACCTCATGTAATCACGCTGAAATACTCGTCGGCATAATGATGCAGTATATATAAAGGTGCCCCACTTACAAATTGAGAATTATCTTTCTTTCAATATTTCTATCTTGCTGTTGGGGAAATGTACTAGAATTAAGGTGCTAATAACCATCGGTCTAGCAAGCATACAATTTAGAGTAATTCGTATTAATTCAAATACATTTTTATTAAATTCAATAGCTAAACCATATAAGACAATCGAATAAAACAATGCATTTCCCTGCTTAGCCCGGCATATTTTTGTTATCCATTTATCCAAAAACAGTAATAATCTTCCAAATTTTTTATATATTGGTTTGTTAGATAGGGATTTTCATGCCGTAAAGAGAAACCCATCTTTTAATTACAACTAAACGTATAGTCGTTGCACAGAATTGCACACAAAAAAATGCCATTGAATCACAGCCCCAAACAGCCCCAAATAGACCTTTTGTGGCTTCAGTTAATTAACCGTTCGTACCAGTTATTTACATATAGTCAACATTTTTTTTTTTTTTTTTTTTTTTTTTTGACTTTTCACTTTCGAATTTCAGTTATTCGAATACGCAGTGCAAAGGAACTGCATCCCATCAGATTAAAATTTTGTTTTTTACGAATTTAGTTCTTCAATAAGTGGGTTTGCTTGGTTCAATACTGGATATTTTACCATCTAGCTCAAATCACATGCATTTTAAACATTAATATGCATTTATTGAATCAAAAAACAGTGAACCGTTTCTCTACAGTGAACCGTTTTGAAATTGCCGGTGATAACATTGTCCACTACACTCCAATTTTATAGTAGCTAACTTTCATGTAGTTTTCCGAACGGATAAACTTGTTGTTCGTCGAAGCATTTAACTTGATTATTTCTCGCGTATTGCTTAACCTTTATCCAACATTGGAGAAGGTAGCAATAACATGTAGTAGTTTTTGGCCAATGATCGGCAGCTCCAAAATATGTCAAGGAGGTCACATCGTTGACTGTTTCCTCATCTATGTCTTTAATTGTAATAAAATGGCTTAATAAGATATGTGCTTGCTTTTCTAAGACGAAGACTTGGCTTCGGTCAATCTTTGCCTAAAGTCGATATTCCTCGAAAAGGTGCAAAATTATGCCAATGCTCTGAAGAAAGTTGCCAGCTTAGACAGTCCAGAACTTTGATGCGTGTCAACTACTCCTTCAAAATGGCTTTCAATTACCACAAAATCCTCCTTTTTCTATTTGTAAACGAAGAATATTTCACCAGTTAACACCAGTTCTCAAAAATTAATTTTCCGCAATGATGTCATATTCTGACATGTAGCAAAACCCTGCTCTGAAGTCGTGGCCTAAAAACACACATATTTCTCTCTGTACTTATACTGACATGTTTGTATGCGACTATTTTCTAAATCACTGAAAGATCGATTGCATGAAATTGCCAAATTTACTTTACAACATTTTATATTCATCCAAACTGCAAAAGCATAAGCATTGTAAAAGCATGAAACAAATGTATCATTGATTCAAATATCACGATTTCATACTAATTCCGTGTCATTCATCCACATGAAGGTGTCTCAATGAGTAGTCTAAATAAATAGCAATATAACAAAATGTGAAACTCGATATCAATAACAGAAACAACTAATTTAATCACCATTGGAGAGGTCAGTTCTGTAAGATATATTCAAAATGCTCAGCCAAAGTAGGAAAGGAAAACAAGGAACATAACGAGACGGGCAAACGGACAATAAATGTAAGAGAATCTCCCTTCGACCCGTAAATAAAAGAATATCTAATCAACCATGAATACCAGACGGAGATGAAATACTCGCATGCAACAATAAGCGGACTGCGCTACGTTATTTCTTTCCATACTTTGAATGTTCTGCACAAAGGTAAGAATTCATATTCAGTTTGTTATGATACGTCTTATCGCGAATATATGGACGACACGATATAGACGTAGTTCCAATTAAATTCGTACACTCGTTTTTACGTACGAAGATCTGCAACAAAGAATTTCGTAAACAAACAATATGATGAACTAATTAGGAAAGTCTAGAGATTAAGGGTCAGTTTTTAAGATTTCAAAAGTTATGACAACCTGGATTTAATGTAGTTGGTGTTATGTCAATCAAATAAAGGTAAAATAAAGGTAAAGGTATAAAGGTAAAATAAAACTAAAGCAAAAGTGCATTGTTTTATTTGTCCTCAAACCTTTTGTCCATTTGCACAATTTCCAGATCCGATGATGACAATGGTACAATATGTTTCACTGAATATTTTTCTGCTTGAAACTTCTGTGGCACTGCCTCTTTTTCTTGCGCAAGAAGCCGCAGCTCTGAACTACAACATTTTCGTCTGGTGTACCTTTGAGAGCAAAGTCGCCTCTGTTGATTAGTCGAAACTAACAACTATCTGATAATTTACATATTATGCGAGCCGACAGTATTTGTTAAATTTATGACGAAACAGAAACAACTAATAATAAATGGGCATACAGAACATTAGTTATATAAAACAAGCAATATGACTTCGCCCCAAATCACCACCAAATCTTTACCAATGTTGAAAAAGACTAAAGAAGATGATCACATAATATTCAGCCGGTGATATACCTATATATGTATATACATATATGCAACCGGTCCTCATCATCCATACCATCATCGTATTCGCTTCTTTATCAGTTCCTCTTTAGCCTAATATGCTTAATAATTGATTAACTACTATGCAATTGGTGCGGTAACTGTTGTAACACGAAAAAACATAATCATTTCATTCATTCATTTATAATTTTGGGGAGAACAGATTGACATCGTTCTAGTGGAAATAATCGATCAAAATCATTCTGTTGAAGCGATTGTTAAGGTTTCGTCAGGTTTTACACAACTTCTTTGGAAATGTGCTTTAGTTGTTGCAATTTTTCTTTCAACAGCCAAATATGATTCAAATTTATATTCCAATTTATAATTCTTTTTAATTATGTCCCTAAAGAACTTTTGACTTAAGAGGCTCTACAAGTAAATTGCGTCAAAATAGAAATTTTCTACAAATGCAATAAGATATTCCTGTAGAGATTCCAAGTCAGTAACATTTCAGCTTTTATTTTCAGACATTTTTAAGAACATGGTCGACTAAGCGACTCAGAAATTATACTCTCTCTATGATCTTACATCTAACATTCTTTACTCTATATCCCAATTTTAATAATGACCTTATCTTAAAGAGGAAATCTACCATAAATGACTAAAAGGATGTACGAATTATTCTCATTTTTGACAACAAATAACGAAATCTTTTCCACAATATATCTATAGCGTTTCCGGAACCAAAGGAATCAAATGAAATCTTTTGGAAGAGGGAATGGAGGACATTGGGGGATGTCCACAATATATTTGCAGAAAAATTATATACGAGATATTTGTTTGGAAGGCTAATGAAATTTGGTATACTTTTGTGAAATTATATATATTTGTAAACAGAATTAAAGAGATTCATGATCTAATCCCAAAAAAGGGACGGATAGGATGTTTGAAATTCGAAATAGTTTACTGCATTGTTTCAAACAGTATAGGCCGTTATACAGAACACTTTGCCTCCCAATTGGGCAACACAGACGTTTGTTTTTTTCTTTTTTGCGAGTTGGAGAGCACTCATCTATATATATAAAAGAATAACGTTACTGACTGACTGACTCAACGTCGCCTAGCCCTAACCACTGGAGCTAGAAACTTGCAACTTGGCATGGAGGTCCATCCTCTAGCATAGACGCCCGCTAAGACGGGATTTTTGGAAAATCCTACGGGGAGGGGCAAAAAGGGGGAAAATCTCCCCCTTCAAAACGGCTTAAGCTAGAACCTTGAAATTTGGCATTTTGGTTCCTTTTATGACGTAGATGTTCGCTCAGACGGGATTTTCGGAAATTCCGATGGGGAGGGGCAAAAAGGGAAAAAGTCTACCCCTTGGCGGCTACCGCAAACTACTCATCCGATTTCAAAAATTCTTTCGCCAGTTGAATGCTACGTTATCATTGAGTGCTCCTGGTATGGTACTATTTGCAGTTTAGCCCAGAAACTTGCTAAATTAGCGAGTAAACGGGGGAAAGTTTCTCCTTGGCGTCCTGGCCTAACCGCTTATTATTGTTTGTTTATAGTTGTTTACTTTTATTTTGCATTTATTTCTTATTTGTCGTTTATCTACACTCTGTACTGAATATTACACTTTTGTTGCATACCTTTAGGCATTTTCTGCTTTTCTCATGGGCAATTTTACGTGGATTGCTCAAGAGTTAGTTCATCCAAAAATTTATATATCCTCACATCAGGTGCAAAAACTATCAATATTGTATACCAGGAGGTACTTCGCTGAAAAATTACGTGCTTTACAATTAATGTCTCCTGCTGCTATAATAGCTTTACCGCGA
>JAHXMU010000655.1:339694-353804 GCA_019455685.1 Philornis downsi | reverse complement strand
CTGGTAAAATTTTGTTATGTTGAAAGTTCAGCCAATACCGCGAACAGTGAACCAGTTTTGCTTATTGTTTTTTACCTACAGAATGACTAGAAATAGAGAAAAGGCACAGAACCAAACAGATGAAACTGATTCAGAAAAAGAGCCATACAATAATTTAGTTACAATCGCTATGTATCATCATTACGATAACCCCAAAGGTATACTACAAATGCATAGTGCCGATGTGGCCTACATTGGGGCGCTGAGTGATTGTTCCGCAAGGGTAGGAGAGGTAGGCGTCAGATAGAACTAACGTTCTTAATCTTTCTATCGATGTGTTGAGCCCGAAGGCGAGGTATAATGCACATACTGCAAAATGTTCCCCAAGAAAAACTTGTGCTTGGACACAGTGACAGTTAGAACCAATTTTTCATAAACTGGATAAAATTTCAAGCGTAGTCTTAATTTAGGTTTGCTGATAATTTAGGTTTGCTATACAATTTTGTTTCCCATTACAAACTAAATAAAGTATTTCATTTAAAACTTCAACAGGAAAATTGATAATTTTCTAATTAAGGTTTAGATTTTTTACGGATCTACTTGTTGGATCATATTGTCACATACAGGGAGACTGATTAACGTTGTTTCACAAAAAATTGAAAATTCAAATAATCTTTCTTTCATTTATATAAATTATTTTTTCTTTATCCATTTGCAAAATAATGCTTTTTGACAGAGTCGTTTTAGTGATTTTCAATAATAATTGAATTTAAATGAACTCCATGCCCAGCTACTTGTTACTGCCTTGGATCAATCGTCGATCAAATTCATTGCTTTAAATAATTCTAATTTATTAGTTTTATTTCATAAGTTTCCGCTTTGCATTAACTTCTCAAGAAAAAAGTCAGGGATATGTGAAATTAGTTTCTTGTGGAAATTTTATAACAAGTTGCACCACATTGTTGAACCACACAGACAGTTGAAACGAATTATCTTGCTGGATGCTTCTGAAAACAATTTCTCCTTCAACATGTTTAAATAACGTGTTGGTAGCAACATTCATCAACTATGATGGTATTTCTATTTGTTATTCTACGTCAGCTGTTTTGTAAAACGCATCGTATATGAAGTTACCATAAATATAAAAGTCTTACTAACATGAGTAGAACATTTCTTATATTTACTTTGCTGCGATCTAAACAAATAATTTTCGCTTTGTGACACTGTTGCATCTGTCAAAGTTTGGACATGACTGTCGCTGTCATAGTCAAGCTCCTCTATGTCCAATGCAAGCTCTTTTTCTCACTTTGTAGTCTCGCATAGCATTATAAAAGTGTTTAAGTCATGCGTCAGGGTTTTATTTTTTGTTTCTTAGGTTTATTGTATTTTTCATTTGCTTCCTTTGTAGCATGTTTAAACAGTTTATGCATGATATGATTAATATTAGGAATACTTTATTTTCGTGCATATTTTTTTGTTTTTTGTTTTTCTCCCTTTTTTTTGCTTCTTATTATTTTATATCTATTATAAATACCTGAATATAGACGTAGTTTATTAACCCATTATTCAAAATTAGATTTTAGTCATTGTCTCAGAAGCAAACGCCAATTTCGATCCCCAAATCGCAAACAACGACTTCCAGCTGGTGAGACATTTTCTTGCTAGCTACAAAAATTAAAATTACTAAAGATCACCCACTCATGTGATTCATAAGCCATAAGTGGCTTTTATTGACCAGTCAGATTACTTGAAATAAAGATTTTATTTAGAAACAATCATTTGTGAGATTATCAAGCATTATAAAGTAATGCAATGAATATTTTACGAGCTACATCTGAATCGCAAAATATTATAACCTTTATAAGAACATGCTATATATCAGAAGTTAGCTCACAGCATCCACTCATCAAATCATATTTGACAAGTGTCATCTCTTTAATATTGAGTATGTGAAACTCTGACTTACAACGGGTTGGGTCATGGTAATTTTTCAATGTCTTGAATCCTTCCGCCTCTATCCTCAAAGGTTTCTTATCAATTTCTTATAGAACACATCAAGCATGAGTTTATTGAATTACGATCTTGCGCCCGCTGGGAAACGTATACAACTATATTAATTTCTGTGCGATTTTCTTCCATCAGTTTTGATACTACAAAAATTGTCTGTAATAAGTATGCTGGTAACAGCCAACCGGCATTGGCAAGATACATTTACGGCTGATTTGGACAAAAAAACAAATTTAGGTGTATGCTATCGCATAGGCTCTTATATCTGATACCATCTGATGGTGATGAAGCTTTCCTTAGCTGTCTGAGATAGTTTCTAAACAAGCTTGGGAACTGTATGAGTGTTGAAGAGCGGGCGATTTCAACAAATGTGATTTTCGTATCTTATATAGATATACTATTACGTTATAGATATACTACATTTCTCCTTTTTTTTTTGATTTTTGTTTGTTTTTTTTTTATCAAATACGCGAAAACCGAATTTTTGAAAAAGATATTTTTTCAAATAACCCCAGCAAAATTTTTTATAGCTTGTTGCAAATGTCAAATATTCTAGAACAATTTGTTAGATAACGAACAGAAATTATCAAAAATGAAAATATCTTAGAAAATTTATAACACTCTAAAGGCGTATATGTTTTGTCCAACTTCGCATATACACATCTACCGTGAATACAGTTTCTGTCCAAATGTTTTTCCGTAATATTCCCGATAGTGGTAGCTGAGTAGAAACAGCAGTAAATTTAATTTCATTAAAGTGTTGTTATTTAGATTTTCACGTAAAAATCACAAAGAAAAAGGAAGGGATTGTGAGATCACTCAATGCAAAAACTCCATAAGATTGTCTTGTAATACCCATCTGAGACGAACTCTCTTTACTGGCCCAACTTGCTAAATTATGATAGAAATATTACCAAATAACTGCTATATAGAATTTCACATTCTGTTTTTGCTTCATATGACCGGTTGGTCTTGGGACAAACTTGAACGTGAAATAGTCGATTGTAGACCTTCTTCAATTGGTCCTTTGTAATCGAATATTTTGCTGGGACTCGAAACAAATCAAATCAAATCAAATTACTTTTTGGTTTACTTAATGGTTTACTGCCAAACTTTCAAGGCAATTCATCATGCGATTCAATCTACATAGACAATTAAAGCACTTATGCGAAATGGAAAATTTTTAGAGCGCAGAATAAAGAAATCAAAACCGAATTGGACAACCGTCATAGTTAAACAACAACAACAAAAAACAATGTTTTGATACCGTATCTTAAGGGACTATTGGGTTAGTGAATTTCAACGTGGTCGTACACTCACTTTTAATGCATTTTGCTCATACCGTCCAACTGAGGCCGTTATGCACAGAATCGTCTGTACAAATAATTGCATGTGAAAAACTATCACCAAGATGAGTGTTGTATTTCGAACCCAAATGCCGCCATCTAATTATGCATCGATTCATCAGCAACTTATTGACCTGCCCTTGTATTAATATTTTACTTCCATACAATTCACTTATGGCCGTAGTACGTCAAATAACTTGTTAACACAGCTGAATTTTCAGACTCCATTATACAAATATTCCAATGTGTTCAAATTTTGAAAGAGCTGAGGTAACTGGAAGCAACAAAGATAATCTAAAAACGTTTTTGGAGTCCCTAAATAAAAGTTTATATTGACTTCGTTGAGTTTCGTATATAAGTTTTTTTTTAAATTATTCGAACAATCTATTGCCTTAAATATTCCTAAACAATTATTTAAATAATTTGTTGCCTTCAATGTAATATATTTGTTAGCCGTCTCTAATATACTTATAAAATGTCATTTATTTTGCTTGCTTTTTGTAGTCCCAAATAGAATGAATCAATAATTCTTATTATTTCTTTTATTTTTCTGCATGATATCTCAAGGGATTAAGCGAACCCCCACATTGCCTCCATGTGATGGCGGCTTCAAAGCGATAGAAAAATGAAATGAAAAATGAGATATCATGCCTTACATTAATTATGACCGTTTTGTTTTCGTTCTTTAAGTGGTTGAGCAAATTAAGATTGTTCAACTACATTGCAATTTGTTCAAATTAAAATTATTTCTTGCCTTTTCTGTTACGTTCTTTTCTCCATTTAAATGTTTATTAAGATGTTCTCTGCCGCAATTCAAAGGCAGAAAAATAGACCTTGCAGCAGCTCCCATAAGTGTACAATAAGTGTAAACGAGTGTAAGGGGGAAACACAAGGCTTTTTACATTATTTTGGAGAGAATATCAAACAAGACTTTTTCTTTTCCTATTCGACAATGTCAAAGTAGTGGGAAAATGCTCGAATCATCTATAATACAGAAAACAAACAAACACCCTATCAATCAATTTTTAAATGTTGACCGTAACTGAATCTGTTCTGTGATTCAAATTTTCGACGACGCTTTCGTACATTTCGAGTGATATTTGGTGATTGACGCAATTAATGCTGGACTCCAACTCTTCAAACGTATACAGTTTATCCACGTAGACTTTGGACTTTATGAACCGAATTTTCAGTTTTAAGGAGCGCCGTCTCGTTGGAACCCAATGTCGCCGAGATCAGGGAATTCAATTTCAGTTAGCAAATATCATTTTATCATGACACGATAACAACTGTTACGGTTCAGTCGACATCATCTTTAAAAAAATATAGAATGAAGGGTCTAACAGCCCATAAGGCACACCTGACCGTTGGTTTATTTGGATATACTGGATTTACCTTAAAGCTTTTCAAGCTTTCCAGAAGCATAAAGACGGTGACGACCCTGAAGACGATGATGAATTCGGTTTCTGACAGGAAAATGGGATGAGTCCATATATTATGTATAAGAAAAGGTTGTTTTCGACCACTTGTATAGCGATGAATTGGGGCATCATTTCATAAGCTTGTTGTCCTAAGAACAGTTTCACAGTATCGTAGACTTTCTCAATGACTTCCGGAATAGCAGCCTCGATAGCATACTTCGAATTCGAATTGCGGTTGTATATCCAGTAAAGATACACAAGTGGATATACAACCGCAATTCAATTTATCCGCTCACACGGATGTACTATTAATAATATCTAAATCGGCTGTGATTTTTTTTCCACTTTAAAAGTAAGTCTGATATTCCCATTTTGGAAAAAATATGAAAACTAATCGATTTAGTCACCTTTAGCCAGGTTATGAATTTATCTTATAATTGTACAATATGCAAATGAAAAATACAACTTAGAGGAAATGTAGTATCACACTGCGAGCACCCTCTGTAGAATTTTGAAGTATATATAATATAATAGTATGACTATAATGTAGCATAGTAACAAATTATCAACAAGTATAAGTATGTATTATTAGTATTAGAATATAATCCCATAATTATAACATTTCACTACCTCTTACTAATATTTTGATTTCATTAGTTAAGACGACTTAGCTTATTCTTACATGATTCCTCCATTGGCTCAAACGCTTCCATTGTGCATAAATTATAGTTTCCGTTTGTTTCCGTTCTCTGGCCTGATATAACCCTTTTATAAGTATTTTACCACCTTTTACGAAGTTATTAAGTTTATTGGAGTTGTTTGTTTTTCCTTGGCAGATGACGTTTTGTAAAACAACGACATTGACGCTACAGTATGTAAACTTTGCAACAAAACGTTGTTTGTGTTTTCGTCATGAGTTTATTTTTCTACTCGTATTCCGAAGAAAAATAACCAGCTCATGAAAAAAAAAATAAACTTAAAAAGGAGGAAAAATAAAATACACAAAATGCCGGCTGAGCAAAACAAACCCGATGTATAGGATAGTAGTCTAGGGATATGTTACACTTAGACCCAGACCTTAGAGTAAAACGTAGTAGAAATCCTATGTGAACCGAAATGTTGAGATCGTAGTATTTAGACGGCAAATAACATACCGAAGGCTTCCAGAGATGTGGAAGCAAATAACCACTAGAATTTCGGCTTTAAATGAATACACCTATGCAAACAAATACGTCAATGAACTTAGTCTGAAACGAGACACAAACTAAACAAATTGGTTGTTATTGAATCCTCAGGAGCAATTCACAAGTTATTTCTCGAAAATCCTGCTGCTCACCTCGGTTGCGCATAAAATTGCTGGTAAAAGTTCTTCGCTTCTGGCCACTGAATTTTTCGAAAGGATTTTTATCGCCTCTAAACTATGACATGGTATACAACTCCATGTGTTTTACAGTGCGCATAACAGTAGGCAACAATATTCATAAATAGTACCGTGCCTCAAAGTAGACAACACAATAAAGTGCAGATCTCTCTTATAAATTTAAGACCAAAATTTCATTTGGTGTTGAACTTATACGTTTATGTGGGTTTTCTTATGTCAGTAAAACTGTACAATATTTAGCATGTTATTTGAGAGATATGAATTTTATTTTAATCCCTTAATTTGTGCAAGAGTTTGTGCAAAACATCCCTAAAGAAAGACATTTAAATGTAAATTCCAGTTAAAAGATACAAATCTAATATTTACATGTATGCCTTGGCGTTAGCAATGTTTGCTTCTTGTGACATCTAAAATATGCCTAAATGTAGATTTTATTCATAAAGTATATTTATTATTATTTATTATTTATAAAGTATAAGTATAAAGTATAATCGTATTGAGCAGTCTGCGGAATGTACTATACAAGCATTAAATGCAATGGTTTAATGATACGTGTTGTTTTTTGAGGTAACATTTCTGATAATGTCGGACAATTTTTAAATGAAATTTATGAAACTGAAAGTTCTTCTTCTGGTTCATTTGCTCATTTCCCAACATTTACTAAACAGGTGAAAAAGGCAGAATTCCATGTATCCATTACAACTAAATGTTATTATGTCTATGTTTACAAGGAAAACGATTTAAGTGGCTTTCGGAAAAAGTTTATTCATTATAACTATTTTACTTATTCTGATCCACACTTACGTCCGATTCCCATTCTAAAACTCGATCTAGTTCACAAGTTATAACAATTTTTAAAACGACGTTTTTTTTTACTAAATTAACTAATATAGATTTTTCGATTTCAAAAGTAAAATTAAATAAAACATATATAAAGCTATAATTTCGATTAAACTTTTTCATTATAATACTTGGACCTTGCCATTATGTATGAAATACAATGTCATTTAAATTACCGCCTCTGGATTAGTTGCAGTAGTGAATCATTTTGAAGGAGATTTTGAAAGAATAAAGCCAATGACACCTCCAGTTTATAATGCACACCAAACAATCACTTCTTCCGGATGCAATGGCTTTTCCACAACCACTTCTGGGTTCTCCGAGCCCCATATGCGACAATTTTGCTTGTTTACGTAACCACCGAGTGAGAAATGAGCTCCTTCGCTGAGGAACATTTTGTTCGATTAAAAGCCCGCGTTTGAATCTTCACTTTTGTGATAAGTTTTAACTATTTTTACGCATTCTTCTTCACTAACTAAATAATACCTTATATGAGAGGTATTCAACAGCGGCAGCCTTGCTAGACCGGTAGTTTTGACACCACTAAATTTATAGTAATAATATCTAATTACTGATATTATTAAAAACACATTTTTTGTTTTTTTTATTGTTTATGTAAATATCTAACAAAATATAAAATATCTTTTTGAAAAAAGTTTAAAATCCCAAAACAAGAAATTTTAGTTAAGTCGTTTTTAGCTGTAAGTAAGATATTTATGTTTATTTCTATTTGATTGATTCTTCAACAACTTTCCAAATTTTTCTTTGAAAAATAGCAACTAAAGTGTAAAATTCACTTTTAAAAATGGTTGTAAATCAAATATTTTTGTGGGACCAAAATCAAAAAATTTTTTTTTTTATTTTCTTATTCATTTTGCTAGGTTTTCTGCGCAGATATGCAAATTTTAAGAAAATATCTAATTTCAATATTTTAGGTTTGTACGTCAACGAACTATATTTTAAAATTTTCCTAAGGCCACTAACTTTAATTCCTTACCAAGCCATATATGGAAAGTTCATCGCTTTTTATCCAATTTTAAAATCCCATTCTCTAATTTATTAGCATTCATTCCTACGCAAAAATGTGGCCCCAACAATTTATGCTCTGTGAATAGAAACACTTAAAATGATCCCCCAAAGTAGGCAACGGTTCTTGTCTTCCCCCATATATAAAATATCACTTCCTAAGTTTGATTCCTGCATGCAAAATGACAACTAATTACAATGTAACTGCAACGCAAGTCTAAAGAACCCCTCCTGAAGCCGGGAAACAGATTGTCGTCATGCTCGTCGTTCCCTTTGATATTTGATATGTATTCTTGTCATGTTGTAAGTGGTACGCATTTTGTTGCAAGCATATCATGCACCACACAGAAAATAGGGTTAAACAACTCAAAAATGAATAGGAAACGTTGAGGATTTGAAAATAAAATGAAACTCTAAACATGAACAACATCATTTTATTTGATGTTGTCCCTGTTGTTGCTGTTGATGGTGGTGCTGTTGGTGTTGGGAGCTGGTGTTGTAATAGGTTATTGACATTTCAATACTTTGCCGTTTTTTCCACCGGCCGTAATATTAGACCAAACAGAAACTAAGTAGTAGTTGTTGTTTAGAGCGTCACATATCATAAAACGCATGAGATATAATGTAATGGTGTTATTCAGCACCACATACGCAAATTTCCATTTTTTTGGGGCCTTTTTAGTGCTTCTCAGAGTTGTCTTTTGCTGTTGCATAAGCCTAAAAAATTACAAAAATGTTGTTGAGAATACAAAATTCCTATGTACATTTTAATTAGTTCTTTAAACTGTAGCTCTTTTGAGTTTAAATGAGGATTGATGGCTTTAATACCCAAGAACTATCTACATATCTAACAAAACATACGTACTATAATATAAGTAGCTTTGGAAGACTATACTTGAAATACTTGAAATGATGTCTGGAATAGTTTTGTTACTAAACTGGTGGAAGTGTGAGTTGTGACCAGCCAAAATTTCACCACTATCAAATGAATGAATAGAAAGTTATGTCTGTGGCTACCGGATATACGGATATTTAGTACACTTTTATATTTTATAAATAAACTCTCAGATTGAGTTTTACTTTTCTTGCCTCATAACATAAAACTCACTTAATAATTTCTATTTGAAATAGTCAAAAATTATTATTCGAAGATTGGAAAAATACAACCCAGAAATAATAGTTATGTTTGGAGAAGTCTAATAAAAAAATATCGGGAATTGATCAATAAAACACAAAAATTCAACTCAAACATTACAATTTATTGTATTGCCTTTAAAGTTGGCTTCTTTCGAAACAATACGCTAATGCCAACAAATAAAGAAAAAACATTTTTTTAAGAGCGCTTCTTCTGTTATACATATGTCTTTATTGGACTGAAACCTTGTGCATCAAAAGGAAATTCGAGTTTTGAAAAGAGAAAAAAGTGAGCTGAATACAATGGATACTCGATGACATTTGTTGAGGTTTTATTTGCTCTCTCAAATGCCGCAAAAGCCCAATTTCTATTCTTGGTTTACCGATCTTATGGTGACAATTGTTTTGCATGTCAAACTCATAAACCCGAGTCTTATCACCAGTAACTATAAAGCGTTTTATGTGGAGTCGGAATTGACTCGTTCACAATATGCACGCGATCCTGCTGAATTCTGTCCACCCCACCGTAAAATGTCTGCAACATTTTAAACTTTTGGACACACAAAATTCCATTTGCAATACAAAATTTTGAGAAAAATTTAATGAGAAATCGCGCCAGTATTAGACATTTGTGTCAATTAAGCCAGAAAAAATTTTGAGAATCCCTTTGAATGGGCTTTTTAAATTATCGATTCTCGGTACTTTCGACTTTTTTGATAGGATAACAAAAGAAAAATATAAAAACTAAAATTATTTTGTTACAATAATCAAAAAATAAATGTTTGTTGCAAAATCAGATATAGAAATGATAACTAATATTTGGATGTACTTAAAGTATATGTGGCCATTGGTTTATAGGCAAGCTTGTGTTTCGTACTTAATTTTAGACTGCAGACTATTTGTCGATAACTGAAGATAAAGAAGATTAGAATCTCACATAATGTGTACTACACTAACATATGTGACCTCCATTTTAGGTAATAATTTATCGGTCAAGCCCTCATTACTAAACGCCAAGTAGTAAACAAATGGCAAGAAAATTCCCTTCACCATGATTATTATTTTTAGAATGTTGCGACTTTAAAATAAATTTGAAATATCTGTCACACTTAAATATTGGCAAAAACATACGTATTAAATTTCTATACCTGAGGTCTATTTAAATTTCTAAATGATTTATTTTTGACATGAATAAAGTAGAAGCGAACATTTCATCATCATAATTATCATTATCACATTCCTTATCATAATGATTTTAAAATCAAATAAACACGTGTCGAATACAAGCAGTATAATCTTATATTAAGTCGTTGACATTGTTGACAGATGTGATCAAGTTTATAAGTAAAAACCGAGATATGTATCAAACACCAATCTAAATTACAAATTACTTAACAAATTAAGTAATTTCACGAGTTAAAGAATTCATTAAATCGACAACATACTGAAAATCCTCTACATGGCCGGACTATGGAGTGTTAAAGAGATGATAGTTGCAATTATAAATAGCTTTAATTGGTTTCTTCCATGTCAGATTTTCTAAAGAGTTCATTCTATTTTATTTTTTCTTCATCATATAATCTTTGCCTTTATTTATTCGGATCCCACAAATTTGTTACCACATATACTACAAGTTTCAAGTTTCATAAATATCAATTTTTAATTTACATTATTATGGCTTGCGTCTACAATATTCTGTGAATCAGCATTATGATCTTTCGTCTTTTCCTCTGTTTTTTTTTTTCTTCTTTTTTAATCTTGGTCAGATTTTCTATATGTGAATAACTGTTGTAATTTTAAGTCGTTCTGATTTCCATCCAACTTGCTTGAAAGGCAGTAAACTGCACTGTACCACCAATATGCACGTGGCGGCTAAGTGTGAGTAAACTTTTATAAAACTGACCTCATCTAAAAGTGTGAAGGCACCTTTAGTTGGGTTGATTAAACCCGGCTGAACTAACACAATAACCACTCGGCATTTGATTTCGGACCTGTTGTCATAATACAAGTGTTAGAATTTCGTTCAGTCAATTGAGAAGAAGCCTTAACCAGTTTTTGTTTTTTTTTTGTTTACTGTTTTAGCGCATTGACTTACACCAAAAGTGATGAACTTTTTTTATTGTACTCGAATGGAGGCGTCGACGTTCGTTCTGTAACGTTGTTGGTTTTTATGCCATTTTGAATGGCTGTTCTCTTTTATTGTTAATGTCAAGTTTTAATTAATTCTACTTTACTAAAACAGAAACCGCAAATATGGCAACCACTACAGCGGCTGCAGCAACATTTCCTCAGTTGTTGACACTGGTTGTGCACAAAATCGATACAAACTATTGACTCGTGTTGACGGTGAATGAACACATATTTAATTTTAATATCATTACGAACTGTAAATTTGAATGTATTATTTTATTACGGACAATACATTAGCTATGGGTATAGAGGATAGAGACGATATCAGTATTCTGCTACTTTGCAATTACTGTCACATTTTATTATGAGGTTATTTGCGTTTTTCTCAAAATTTCATCGCCGCTAGCTTTAACTGCAGGGACATTTCTGTGTTAAAATAATATTAACTTGGTCAAGAAGTAGACATGCTATCTGACTCAAAGATACGATATTGATGGAAAGAGTTTATATCTTATTCGTGTTGCATTAAAATTTTTGATTGTTGCTCTCTTTAATACTGACTGAGATGACGCTTATCGGCTTAAAGGAAAAAAGGGTCATGCATAGTACATTGTCTTACAAAAGAGAAAATGTAGTTAAGAAGATTCAACCGTTGTTTAAAAAAATGTATGTAAAGCTTATATATGTTGAAAGTATTCATATCTGAAAGCCTTCACAATTGTATATTTATTATATATGCAAGACGCGAAGTGCCCAATTAGCTAACAATTGATGTGTCGTAAAATTATGCTCTCGAAATATTCGTACTGTGATGAGTTTCGAGATATAATTCCAGTGCTTCATCGCGGCTGTGTTATTAAACATAAAATTAATTGAGACTGAATTACACGGAAGCCACCAAAGAAGAGTTTTTGGATTTCGAAGCTTCAGATCATTTTCAGCTTCGAAATCCAAAAACTCTATCTGATCCCAATTCTAGGGATGAGCATGTGCTTCTGAAGTAATGAAATATCTGAAGTTCTTTTTGAGAGGTTTGAAGACTAATTCCATAACTTAAAAGCAATTTTGAAATCGCCATGTCAAAACTTTGCTATAAAACACACAATTAGCTTTGACGACAGCTATACCATGAAACCGAGTCAATGAAAACGGCGTTGAAGGCCAAAATAGCATAATTGTTCGAGCTGTGTAATCAATTTTCACTCATTCGACAGTTTTCAATTAGGCGAAAATTGAACGAACGCCAAATATTTGCCGAGCCAAAGTTCATAAGCCAACCGTCATGATGTTGACATAACCACCAGTTGAGTAATGAGCTTCATAGCCGAAGAAAATTTTGTTCACCGCTTTTGTAGTAACGCTTTTGTTGAACGATCCGTATTCGTAAATGGCAAACGTTTCACTAAATAAATAACACTTCAGATGACTGGTATTTAACAGCTGACAGCCTTGCCATCTCACCCACTATGTATTAATTTCCATCTTATATTACGAATCATGTTCAGAAAATACCAGAAAAGTTCAATTTTTTCTTTGTACGGCTAAGTTATTTCATACTGGACCATTTCCCTCACGTTTGATACTTGCGGCTTAGACTTATTACCAGATATTGACATTGTTAAAGACGACTCCTCTCGATACACAATATGTAGAATCTCAATAATTTTAGAATCTCAATAACCTTACCCTAAAAAACAACTTGTCAGGTGAAATGTCGCTTCTCTTTACGTTTCTACTAACACAAAGTACTGCTTGTAACTAAAGAATAAATGGTACAGCTGTTGATAAGACAAGGAAAATTCTCATTATTCCAGAAATGAGTTCATTCGTTGTACAGGCAAGTTCTTCCCACTGGAGCGACTTCACTCTCTTATAACAATTGCGAGTCACAGTGTACTTTTTCTCATAGGTGTGACATCGACTTTGTATTTTTAATTTTGTAAAAATAATTATGGTGTCAAGCAGGTTGGTATCTTAAAAAAATATATATGAGCTGAAATGGTTATTTTCAAAACCAACATACCACCATGATGTATTGGGTTTTTAATACACGAATAATTTTGATAAAAGTTTTGAGAAAAAAATTCTGAAAAATGTGCGCCTAGAAGTGAACTCACTGTTGTATGGATAAGTTTTCCCTTTCTGGGCCAATTTGGCCTTATATCAAACTTAAATTGCCTATACGCGGAAGGACGTAAATTTCTACGACTTTCAAGAATATATCTGTGCTCACTTAAACGAAGTTTGGACAAAGGTGGGATACTTTATGAGGCCTCAGTTGATTGCTAGTGAGTATAAAAATCATTTAGTTTTACAATTTTGAAATTACTTTTGCCATGCACTTCCAAATAATTCTATAGGTGTGTAAGCTTCCTTATCTTCCTCAGTTTAAATAATTCGCTATTGCGATCATGTAACCAGCTCTTTTTATGTGAATGACATCACATTTAAAGCTATCGGTTATATGATGCACCAATCGCTCGAACTGGCATAATACAAATTAAGGTTAAGTTTAAAACCGACCCAACGCCCCAATCATAACTCACGGATCAAATGTTATTATCATAAACTTAAGTCATTCATCACCCTGCCCACATTCATATATGCATATTAATTCGATTTGTGTTAGGAACGTGTAATTTTACATATTTACGACTTGGTTTCTGTTCTGAAGTCAATGAACCATTTGTAAATGTGATTAAAGTAATGATAATTAATAAAAACAATCAAAGGCGATCGGAATGAAACGGCCAATGACTGAATTTATTACAAAGTATAACAAAATTGTAAATTAAATCGTATCTTCCATTAGCCTCAAACTTGTCGAGTTTAATACCTCTGCCGCC
>JAHXMU010000655.1:252895-329694 GCA_019455685.1 Philornis downsi | reverse complement strand
AGAGTATTCTCACCGTATGTCACTGTCAACATTTCAAGTGCTTTTGGGCATTTAATTCAATTTTTTAGGTTAGGTTAGCATTTTAATTTATTTCACTCTTAATAGATCGAAAAAAATTCAACATTTTTGATAAAATTTTTAGCACTACATTTCTTCACAACTTTCCCTTTTGTGCTACAACTAAAAAGTAAATAAAATTGTCCTTTAAGCGGATTTGTGTACAAACCAAACACCGCAAAACTCTCCTTTCTTCAAATTACCATTTACCCTATATTTTTAAATAACAGATAAGCAATAAGTTCATTTAGGAAAATTAAAAAAAATAACGCAATTTTCATATTGCGTGCAGGGTACTGCGATTTGGTGATGGTAGAAAATATTGCACTTAAAGAGAAAGTTTACTATTTGAGATAAACCAGAATATACATAATTCTTGTTATTCTTATTAACTTAAAATTAAAATTTTTCATAAATGTTACTTGATTTGGACATTTGATATATTAACCGAAATGATATTAAAGTTTATTTAAAAACGACGTTTTAGGAAAGGTAGCCTCATGCTTTGGGTTCTCTAATAATAATTGTTATAATGAAGTGATTGGATCTAATGGCAATAAATTAGCCAGTAATGTACTGATAATTAAAAACCATGTTCACCATCGTTTCGGGAAAAACGGTAATTTATTTTCTAATAGCGATTCTTTCAATATATCAACATAATTTGTTACATACTGCGTGTAACATTTATGGTGAGATTTTACAATCGATAAATACTTTATTATTTGAAGAAATTGTTCCAGCAAATTCAGATACGAGCACCATCGTTTTTACAAGATGTACCTTAAGGAAACGTTACGAATTGATTGTTTTTGGGAACTCTTTCAACCAGCGCCCCTATAACCTATTTTTGACTTTACAATGTTTGAAATCTTATGTTTTGTAGATAAATGTAATAAATTAAAGTTTTAATTAATGCTTGTAACAGGATCAAATCAAATAACGAATTAAACAGCAATTCGACATGCTTGCTCACTTCAATTTTGATTTCGACGATAATAAATCTGATTTACATCAATATCATATTCATCGGTTACTTTTACGTTTAATTTGCATATGAATGAAACTCAAAATACTTCGGGTAAATAGCATCTGAATGTGGTAAAAGATCCACAAAATGGCATATCTTAAAAGAAGATGTAGCAAGTTGATTATTTTAAAGCTGCTGACAATAGAGTTAGTTTCCTGTTTCATTAATTTCAGTTATATACTGCTTTAGATTGTTCTTCTTCTATTTTTAATATATTATTTGTACTACGCTTTAGCAAAACGTGCAAGCGTCGTTTTGGCGGACGTTGGTGCTCATAGACTGCACTAACTTGCGTACGAAATCCCATTTTAAGGGAAAACATGGATAGAAATTGACTGACAATATCTGAGTTCCATAGTAATCCAGATTTGAAAATATCTTTCTCTATAAATTACCTTCATTTTCGCAAAGATACGCAGGGTTTTAATATTTATGTACTTTAAGCTCTGCTACTTCTATATATATGTATATTCATTGGGGATATTGGTGAAATATTGTAGTATTAGTACGGTAATAGGGGATTTCCATTATACCACTCGTTATGTCTTTCCAGTAAATTTTTGTGCATCTAATTATACATGGTATACTATTAAACCAATTGATACACTCGCCATATCACGAAGATATAATTAAATAATCTAACTAACACAAAACTTTATAATTTAATTTTGAACTGCAACTCAAATCATTTATGTAGCCTTAGGTCATTGAACTCTAGTCTCTAGAAAATAAAACAATTATGCCGAATAACATAAAAATACAAACTTCAGGTTTAACATTGATTTACAAAAACAAATGATGCTGAAAATGTGATGTTCAAATTTCATTATAAACCCATGTAGAGCGTCGTTAAATTGTTGTGCTTCTCATGATCCCAGCAATAAAAATCGCTTATTCACAGTTGGCTCAACTTGCTAATCCCCTTAGCCCCGGGCCTCACAAATGTGTGCCAATGTGCGTACCCAAGTCTACATTTTATGGCCTGGTTTTTTGTCTACGCCCGAATGTTGTAATTTTCGTTTTCGGGTCTTTAACCGTTCAACATACACCACAGTTCTCCAGAGCCAAATGTTATTCTAGTACAGATTATTAAAGAAGAAATGCATCGGACTCGGTCGGCAACAATATCATCATCATCATCTTCAGCGGGAGCAGTAGCACCGGCAAGTAGAGACAGCAACAACAACAAGGAGCCTTAAATGACCTTCAATGTCTAGACATTTTGACAATTTTACATAAATAATGAGAATGTTCAAATAAAAGTTTTGTGCTCCTGTCACACACATACACACTCAGTCACCCAGTCAGTATGCCAGACAGTCAGACATTCCACCTCACATGACTGTCGGTCTTCTGTTTTTTGTTGCCGTTCTAAGTACACACAATAAAATATGTTGTTCTTGTAACAGTTTTCGTTGAGGCATTTGGAATTGCGTGCGCAGGATACAATTACTTCTCACCACACTCGCCCATTTATTCAAGGATTCACCACGCACACAAACATTTTGGGCCACTTAAACGAAATGGAATAAGAGAATGTGACCGGAGAGTCGTCTTGAAGTTGTAAGTTTAATAAACTCGCAGACTCTGCTGTTCTTCGTAACAACTGACGAAAATTAGGGTCGATTTTGTGGAAGAAATAAAAATAACGTTGATGAAATTGCCTTGCCCGAGACGATAGCTAATATAATTTTTTTTTTTTTTTTTTTGGGAAACGTTTGGGTGGACCCAATTTAAGAGCTTGTATGTACATTATGACGAAAATGTGTCTGTCAAGTAAATTAGTAACTGTATTTAGTGCACAGCCGATTTAAATCATATCTTGCGGACAGTGGCTTGATGATAATAATGGATTCAATGGTATTATCTATATTATCACATATATCAGTATGTGCTGACATACAATTTGAGTATTTAAGTAACCAATAGATCTAGTAAGAACTTTCCATTCGTCATTAAACAGTCAGGTTAAACAGCAGGTCCTTCCCTTTCAGTGAGTCTTCAAATGGAAATGCAAGTAAGCTCATCGAATGTAGGAACTCTTCCATGACATTATGCAAAGCTTTACTGGATTACGCTCTTCAAAAACTGTATCAAAAAAAAAGAACAATATATTAGGGTTTAAGGCTCTTTTTATAAGGATATCTAAAGTTGTGAGAATAACCGGCCACCAGTAAACCAAGAAAACTATGTATCACGGTTTACCAAATTTTGGGTGAATCTAAATCTCGCTAAAAATTAAATCCTGCCGAATCTCCATTTCGTTTGTAAGGCACCAAAAAGTCATCACCACCTCTCCCGTCACAGTCCGGATCTTGAGTATAGAAAAGAGTTACATTGTATGACTTAAATAAATTAGTGAGTCATTTCAAAAATTATCATACGAACAAACAACCCAGGTTCGATGGCTATTATGGAATGCAGGGGATTTTATTTATTTATTTATTTTTTTTATTTATTTATTTTTTTTTTTTATTTATTTATTTATTTATTTATTTATTTTTTTTTTTTTTTGATGCAAGCCAAGTTTTAGTGCCAAAGTTTATTTAAGTGAAGGAACACGTGAACTAAATTGCCTCGAAATGTCAAAACATATATTGAACGTAAATCCAATGCATCAAATCTGTCGATATGTTTGAAAAGGTATCTAGAGTGGCTTGACAGATTAGTCCGCCTTTACACCCCAACCAAGACTCGAAAACACATTTCCAATGTTGAATTTTCTTTGGGTTCGGTATAGATTTATTTAAGATTATGTGCTCATCAGATGCCCAGCCAGGCAGACGGACTCATCCCAATACAAAATTTTAAAATAAAAAAATAACTTTGAAAAAAAACATGTAAATAATTTCAAAAAGCGATATTCGCACTGTATGAAATGTAAACAGCCAAAAGCTTGTGAGTTGAGTATTATCGGCTTACAAATTTTTGATGACTTTCGAGTTTACCTAGCCCCAAAGAAAATAGCTTAGAGTTTTGATACCATATCATCCCTACAAACAAATGATTGTTTACAAACGTTACTTACTCTTATTAATAGTCTATATTAGCAATACGTTTCTGGATTTCTGACTAAGGGAGAGTCAAGTTATCTTGTTGACATCTTTGTGTCAAAATGTAGTTCCATTTAAGAGAATGTTTCTTGCCGAGATAAAAATAACCAATTAGGAACCAATGTTAGAGGTGTTGCCAGAATTTTCCGAGTGTGTGACATGACATTAAAATCTCCAAGAAGCCTTGCGTTTTTTGTAGGGTGTTCGAATACATCTAAGTATATCTAGTACCTTTATTTACATCAACTACCTTCTGCACATCTATTACCTTCTCCTTACCCAACAACTTTAACATTTTCAACCTTAGCTACTATAGACTTTTTCATATTGTTATTGCTTCAAAATACCTCTATGGCCCATTTATTTCCTGATATCTGTTGCGGTACATCATAAATCACCATATAGGAGCAGACACCCTTAACAATTTTGTCTACCAAGTTATTGTTCTCTGTTTGTTTCGTCTTCAGTTTCATACCACAACATGCAAACCCACCATTAAACTAAACGAAGCCTCCAGTCTTAGCCCGCTGCAGAGGCTTATCCTATCCTCCCCACTTTTGTTGTCATTACATACCTAATAGAAGTCAAATTCGTATTATTTCGATAATTTATTTGATGGTGTTTAAGCATTAACTTTAGCATGAATTCTCTAAGAAGTGGCTCATTGAACCTTAAATTCTGGCAATACTGATGAGAGACTGTAACGACTGCAATGGTGTCGAGGACAATGGCCTATGAACCTTAAAACAAAACCTGCACACTTTTTCATATGTCACTCCATCACTCCCTCTTGCATGAATTTACAATCTGACATTTTGGCAAATTTTAACAAATCCACGGTTATTGAGCTCTAATATATTATCTGACCGGAGAGTGGGTGTAGAAACTTACAGCGTAACTTGAGGCTGTAATCTCAATATCGATTCTTATTTGATAAATATGGGTGAGGAACAATCTGATTTGAAACAAATCACATTAAATACAAATATTTGTACTACCGATAAACAAATTAATGAAATGAAATTCAAATTTGATATTTACATTTAAATGATAGTAAATTGTTTTATCTTCTGTGTATTTCTTGCCCGCTCTCTTAACGACATATCAAGCCACTGATTTCAAAACGCCTACGCCTAAAATAATGCTTCCTCGTAATACTGTTGGCTACGAGATATTCCAGTTTTCACGTATGTTTTGTTGCAGCATATGGCGTAGGCGTTTGGTCTGTTGTAGAATTTATGTAGTGTTATGACGTCTAATGTGACAAAGATATCAATGTTAAGTTCTTTATTTTGACGTCATTGTTGAAGGACAGTGAGAACGATTTAAATGGAAAATACATGGTTTAATGTCGCGAATTTCTTAAAGTTCTTAAATATTCTATCACTAACGCTTCTTAATGCTTTTTTTTTGTTTATTTTTAGGTAATTTTCCACGTCGAATGCCATTGATTGGACTAAAGTAAATTAGTAAATACAAATTTTATTGACTTAATAAAAGGCCAGGAAATATTTGTTGTTGGCGCTATAAAAATTATTACATGTTTGAATATTGAGTAAGTTTTTTTTATGAAATTGCCAACTTTCCATTTCGTACGTTGGGCACAGTGGAGAAATATTTAGAAAAATTCACCTAATTTTTCGTTTTTTTTATTTTCTTAGAAGAGTCCGGGAAGAAATGGCTCAAGTATATTGCAAGTCCTCGCTACTGAAACTGCGATTTGACCCGTTGTCTGGATCAAGATATAAAAGTTATTAGCTTAATAAATGTTGTTAAATTTTTTGTGGGGAATTTGTGGTAGTCGTTCGAAAACAAACTCACGATTAATTTTGAGATCCGGTTTGTTCCAAAAGCTATTATTGTAACAGCTTGGAAGAGACTGAGGTTTTAATTTTAGAGGAACCATATTGAAATGATTCCATTGCTCCTAGAAGCATGCAGTGTTTTTATACCAATAGATTTACCATTTACGAGAAGAGTTAAGGAGAAGATTCATCAAAAATTAAAAAATTGCTCGACGCTGCTAAGAAAAAATTGTTTTCTTGGACTCAAAACATATTTACAAGGAGTATGGACTATATCCAATTAATTCCATTACTGTCGGGTACCAATAGGACGTAAGAACAACGTTATGTCTCAAGAAAAGAAATACAACATTCCAAAATACAACATTTCTCCGGTCTTCTCATAATTAATTACACAAAATACCTTCATTTCTTCCACTGTGTCGCTCCCGAAAATATCAAATTCCAAATGCAAGCATATGCCTTAAAATAAAACTCGTGCCGCAACGCGAATAATTTTCATTTTTTGTTCAATAAAAAAGGAGAAAAATTATATGAAATTAATGTTGCGCTCACTACAATTTTTTAAAACATAAGGTGCCGCTCCAAAACTAAGGGCGTTTGTACGTCACAAAACCATCATGTTGTCCATTATGGTGCTGGGAGCTGCTGTGGTAAGACAATTCCACGCAATTTACAAACAAGTGGAAAACAACAAAGTATGAAATACCAGAAACTTCAATTATCGCCTTATACCTACATATAAGAGGGCGATGGCAACATAATGGCGAGGAAACAACATAACTTAACAACAGCATTTGCAAATTAGACAGTGAGGGCTGCACAAACCCATCGATATTGGCTGACCCACTGTTGTTGTTGGCCCAAATTCATACCCTGCCTAAGGAAGGGAAAATTGTGGCTGTGCCACTTTTGAACCGTCATCCGCCTTCTGGTTGACCGACGGCGTGCTACGTCAAATGTAATGAATAGTTCTCGTACACTTCATAATGTCTTTTATGTCTACTGCGCATATATATATATGTTTTCTTTTAGCTTCCACACTTGATTTTATTACTCTAGACAAGAAAAAGGAATATAATTCCAATATGATTCGTGCGTTTGTTCATTCGCCAGAAAATGAGGAAATTGTTTGTAGTCCTCTTTGAGTAAATTGTAAATTTATGAAAATTACTTGGACCATAAAAATGTATACGTTTCCATTCCCTCTAATATCTATGCCGTCGGTCGTGCCTAATAAAATACACATGCTATGCATCCAATGGGCTTTGCATTCAAATTTGATTAAAACGCCTCTAATATGAAAATTCAATCAGACAATATTAACTCCGCAATGTTTGATTGATATCGCAATGTCTGAGTAATGAGCAAATATATTGATGGCGCAAGAGGTGTAACTGACTAGTGCTAGCAGGGACACGTATATAACACCAAAGGATTTGTACAGGTTTTGTAATGACTATTTGTTTAAGGGTGTAGGGGTAGAGTTTCAATGTAGAAACTTTAAATGGATCTCAATCAGAAAAACTTTGAATTTGTTTATACAACAGAAACAATGTTGTTGGAGACTATTAATTGTATGTTATTGAGGAAAAAAATTAGTTGTAATTGGTTCATAGACAATTGATTATGCAAATATTTGAAAAATGTTGCATATTTTGAGGCAAGTGGAATGTTGCCAGCTTAAATTAAAATTAATTTGTTCTCAGAACAATAGTAGCAGATATAGTGGTACTTCGGTTTAACGATTGTAAGATTTAACACCTGGATATTCACTATATATTGTTCAACTAATATAGCAATCACTTTCCAATATGTTGGCGGTGATGTAACTAGCAAAAATATCCAATTCTGAACTCCGCAAAGCGTAACAGCAAACTTCTGAGCATTTGACACAAAAAATGCCGCCGAACTTGTTGTACGTAATATTTAAGCATATCATACTTCCATGTTGCTATAGAATATATGACAATATATAATATCTAGAAAACAATAAAAGCAAATAAGTTCCATTAGATGGTTTTATGGAATATTTGTCCCTCAGGTGCGAACGAAATCTTTTCATGACATGGATGTTTTCTTAATGTGTCCCTCTCATTTTAAGTTAGAATCATAAAAGCCATAATAAAGTTGTATTGTTAAAAATCGATATTATCTGATATGAAAGTTCTACAAGCTTTGAACCTCAATTTAAAAAAAAATCCAACACTAGACACAAACCTTAAACTCCACAAAAGAACAAATAGAATTGAAAGTGACCGCAGAATAATTGGAATATTTGGCTGGTCGAATTTCGATACAATTTTCAGTTTGAAGCATTGTCACGTCAGCTCTCTCCAAGCAACTGTTACGAAATGCTTGGAAATTTTCTTTCTAAGTGGCTCTTAAGTATTTGCTTAATCCGTAATAATGCCTGATAGCAAGCAAGATATCTTGTTCAATTTCAAGAACTTTTGTTATTTATGCATGACAATACAACAACGAAATTACAGTTGGTGATGTTTACCGGTCTGGTTTCTTTTGCAGAGTCTGTCATAATGCAAATATCTGGACAGTGGATGCTTGAAAGGTCACACACTGATAGAGTCAATTGAAGTTGTTTTAACTCGGCTTTATTCTTTACCACAATAAATCCAAAATTAATTTTTCTGCGGTGAATAAAATTTAAATATGGTTCCCAAGTACGGCAAGTGAGTCCTTCTTCTATACGTGATATAGTAAACTGTGATATAGCATTTTTGTGAGTCGAAAAGTAAAATGCGTATAAGCTCATTGAGCGGGAGAAGCTCTTCTGTGTCTCATTTATAGAGTGCACAGGGAATTTAAGTACTGAAAATCCAAACGGCGAGCATGATTTTGAGAGATATATTCTCTTATATAAATACTTTTTCAAAAGTACACTCAGTTGTGATATAGTTATGATTCTAGTTTATGGCATTTCTCATTCAAATTGTATACATTTTTGAGGGCTGTTGAATGAAAATGTCAACTCAGTCAAATTTCCGAGTATGTGAATCTTTAGAAGCCACTAAAACAAAATATGTATAGATTTTATCATTAAACATTAGTCTCCAATTTTCGATATTTCCTTGCCCGATGTCTTAATCGAGAGAGACAAAATATATTTTCAAGAAAACCGTTCTACATAACTTACGAATAATTTTGTAGAATACTGGCTGCAAAATAGTCAACAATCAGTCATTTTTGAAGACAGCCAGTCAATCGACAATTTCGGCGTATATTATTGGAATCTGGCAGGGCTAAATATTCTAAGTTTGTTCTAAATTAATTAGTACCAGTAATATAATTAAATTAAGCAACCAATTTTGCATAAATAACGATGCACAGCTTTATATTGCATATATTTAGGCAACTGAAAAAATCTGTGTACGAAAATAGAACGCCCAAATATATTGCATCATTTTAGACTTAGACTTAGTTTACCAAATATAAGAAAAGTTCATTTTCCATTATATGGTTCAGTAATTGAAAATGAACACGTCACGAACTTAAATATAATATGAATAAATTTGCTCGAAACAAATGATATGGCAAATGCTGAGATAACGATATGATAAATGGAGTTGAGCAGTTTAATAATATTATTCAACAAGCAGCTTGGAATTCTGCCCCTTTAAAATGAAAAAAATATACCCGAACAGAGCAAAGGTCCATTGAGTATAAGAGAGAAAGTGGCTGAAAAGAGAAAGGCAACGAAAAAGTGGCAGAGGACTAGATATCCGCCCGATAAAGCGGTTCTAAATAAGTTACCAAAAGAACTCAAAGATGTCTTAAGTGTAGAGGATAGTAGAAAAACTGATAGCGATCTTGAAAATTTAGGTGCAACCGCACGATCCCCCTATTCGAACCATGCAGAAGACATGGACAAAAAGTGATTCTGAAAAAGCAGAAACTTTCGCAAAACATCTGGAGAAAGTCTTCAGATGAAAAACACGGTAATGACACTTTTTTAAATGATCTGCACAACTTTCTAAATAAAGATAACCAGAAGATATAGTTGCCCATTACACAATTTACCACCTGCGAAGTTAAAAATATTATAGCTGATTTAAAAGACTGAAGGGCCCCGGGATACGACTTAATCACTACTAAAGTCTTAAAAGAATTGCCTCAGGCTTACAGCTCCTAACAAGAATATACAATGCAATCATATTAAAGTTGTACATTCCGCCACAATGGAAAATATCTCAGGTCAAAATGATAGGAAAACCCGGGAAACTACCTGAAGAAGCCTCCTCTTATAGACCCATAAGCTTCCTACCTATCTCATCAAAAGTCCTCGAAATTTTATTTCTCCGAATATTAGACCCTATAATAGCATTATGGATCCTACCTTATATCTGATTTTCACTGCTGATCTACCCACAGAAGAAGGGACTCTTATCGGAACGTTTGAAGACGATACAGCTGTTCTTGCGTCAACGTCAACCCGGATCAAGCATCTAGAAAATTGCAAAAACATCCTGATACCATAACAAAATGGCTGCAGAGATGGAGAATAAAGGCAAACGAAACGAAATCGGTTCAGCTAACGTTTACACTTCGGAGAGGATGTTGCCCTCCCGTGTCTATTAATAATGTTGGAATACCTCAAACAAATAATGCAAAGTATCTAGGCATTTATTTGGGCAGAACACTGACTTGGAGAGAGCATATATTTACAAAAAGACTGGCCTTGGGGCTCAAACTAAGATCCTAAAATTGGCTTTTGAATGGCAAATCCAAACTACCCCTAGATAACAAATTAAAAATCTATAAATGTGTCTTAAAGCCCGTATCGACATATGAAATCCAGTTATAGGTGACTGCAGCAAACTCCAACCTTGAAATATTGCAACGCTTTCAATCCAAAATACTGCGAACCTTTACCGGTGCACCCAGATACTTCTCGAACAAACAATTGCATAGAGAATTGAAAACACCCTTCATTAAGGAAGAAGTCCAAAAATACTCTGCTAGATACATGAATCGTATTCAACAATATCCGAGTCAGCTGGCGTCCAATCTGATGAGCGAAACACCATTATTTACCAGACTAAGGAGGAGAACCACACAGGACCTGGCTACTCAGGACGAACATATTATTATTATTTCTATTAGAGCAGACGGACAAATTTTGAAATACGACTTTTGAAAATAAATTTGTGCGTTCGTTTGTGAGTCACACAACTGCAAGGAATATGACACCTGTTTGTGCGTTCAAAAAATAACTAAGAAGCAAAAATCTAATACATTTGACCCATTTTCCATTCACACATTCCGCCATTTTCCTTCCTTGACTTTGAAGTGTGTGCGGTATTTGTTGTGCATTGTTATGTTCTCTCAATTACCATAAAACTGAAATAGAGTACAAGAATAAGAGTAAGATTTATAAACTTTTGTTTGATAAATGGAATTAAATTTCAAAATTGATTAATCCCCACTTTTCCGTCATGAATCCCCTGTGCAATTTCCTACTGAGAAAGAGCGAGTTCATTCTTAAAATTTGAGAAGAATGTTGACGCAATCATATTATATGTTTCGATCTGCATTTTCTATTACGCAATAAATCATAATTATTACTATAACATAATTTGAACTCGATGAAGGTGCCTCTATTATTAACTGGTCCGTTTGGCAACAGCAGCTGCATTAAATTAGTGCACCAGCACTAATTCAGATTATGCGCGATTTCTGTGCGGATTTCAAGGATTACCTTAACAATTAACAGGTAATCAAGAACAGGTAATCAAGAGAGCATTTAAATTCTAAAAAATACGAAATTCACAATATTTACTTTTCAAATGCAGTGAAGACTCGGAATAACAAATACCAATTATGACAGTATTTTATTGCACAAGAATTATAATTTTCAATATTTGTTCATGATTCAATTCGATATAAACTTGTGGTCGGCAACACATACAAAATTAAGTTGCGTTATTTATAAAGGAAACAAATGAGGAAAACAACGAATATTTTTATTTAATATAATAAAAGGACTTAACAATACGCCATTCATTGCGCTGAGCTTTCACTGTATTTCGGTGGTACGCCAACAAGTCTCCTGGGGATTCATTCGCATGAAGGCTGATGGACTTGTAATCTCCAATTTGTTTTTAATATAAAAAGGGATACACTGCTCGCTAGGATACTGATTGACTTCCAATTTCACATACATCGCAAGTGTCGTACGTAAGGAAAATTATGATGGGCTTTACTCTCCCTCGCCTCGCTCTTGATGCCTCAAATGCCACTTCATAATGCAAATAAGAGAATGGCTTCATTTAATGATTTTGACGATTTTGAGACCCCCATCGCATGGGCGTTTTGTAGTATGGAAAAAAACGGATGCAAGGAAATAAAACTAAACCCCACAGGTCGGCATACGAGTACTAGTCTGAAATTTATTGGGGTCTCTTTTGCTATGAGTTTTCTATCACATTTTTTTTTTTTGTGATAGTGAAAGAAGAAGATCAAAGCATTAACCTAATATAGCACCCGCATTAAGAATTCTAGTTTTAGAGAGAGGAGCAAAGACAAATTGCAGAATTTTTGTGTTAGAAAGGTGCAAACGAGAGAAAAGACAATAAGAAAAGTTAAAAACTTTTAATGAAAATTCCAATATTTGTTAAACAACATTAGAATTTTATTTTATCAAGAAATATATTGCGCTCCCAAACAGTTTCTTGAAATTGTAATTTGCTTTAAAAAAAAGTCAGTCGAATTCAATTCATATTTCAAAGTTCTGTACATGATATCCTTCATATGAATCTTATGCCCAAAAGCAGGCAATTAATTAGAGAATCCTAAGAGTAAACATATTTCAAGAAAAGCTTAAATTGCCTACAAAATTTATGATCGCAAATTATCGCTAATTTCCAACCTTAAGCTCAACCTCTTTTTAAGTAACACAAACAAAAACTTTTAAAATCCTTTATTATTTCCACTCTAAATAAAAAAAGCAAACAATTTCACCTGTCACACCCAAAATCTTGTCCTCTTAGTAAAAGCACAATAACTTACAAAATAATTACAGGAAAATAAAGCAACTTCCCCAAATTTCCCCCAAACCCTTTCCATCAATCTATAAGCAATCTCTATTTTTACCGGCTCAAGCTCAAACATTCACACATTTGTTGACAGAATTGTTTGTTTATCAGTAAGGAAACATGTTATCTTGTGCCAAAGAGACATATAGACGTTACTACTGCAGTGGTGGCGCAAAACGAAATATTGTAAAAAAATTGTGAACTCTAAACTGTTCAAACTCAAACAACCACGGCACCAACATCATTACTCTAATGTTAAAGATAAAAATAAACACAATTTATTCGTAAAATGTAAAGAACTTTTGTTAATTCCTGTTATCACATCAATCGTGTGAACCACGTTCGCACACACACCCACTCACACGCACTCACTTTCAGGCATTTAACTATGTCACTCTATAGTGAATGCGAATGTAAAGCGAATTCGATAGTTAAGTCTGCCCCCATTAAACCTGTGTTAGATATGGAATTATTTACACAGGAAAAGTGGCGATATGATCATATGTCGCTACAATATTCAAACAGAAATCATTTAGGCCACCCCCTTGCAAAAATAAGTGATTTATTTTAAATTAGCCCACAATCCCAGACATTGGAAGGGAATCATTTTAATTGTAATATTAGCAGCGTTCAACACAGAAGCAAAATTTTTGAAACCAAGCTTTTCCCGAGTGAACTATTCAACTGAAATGATTCTGAAATATTTCACTATGATCTTGTATATGTGGGGTAGCAGGGGCATTGATGAAAATAAATAATAGAACTGAAAGGACGCTGTTTCGTAAAATTTAATTTTAAAAACAACAAATTCTATTAAAAGAAATTCCTAATATCTCAACACAATAAATAACGTGCAATTATAATTAAAACCGCCAAAATTGAAGTCAGTGTGAGAACTTATTGATTAAATGCAATTTCTGGGGAAATCATGTTTACTTCATATTTAAATAGTTTTATTTGTTTAAAAAACTGTTTTCACTAGAATACAATGCTCAGAAATAACCAATATGTACTACAGGGTGTCCGTCGGGAAGGTATACTACTTTGTTTTACCGCCATTTTGGTAAACATTAGTCTTGACAGTTCATATTGGCAGTCGTGAAGTAGAGATATGGCAAATTTATTATGGAAAAATATTCGATAAATCAACGTCTTTTAATTGTTAAAACATTTTATCAATCAATTATCGATTACTGTGACGATGAGAAAGTTAAATGAAATTTTTGGGAGAAAAAACGTGCCAACAAGACTCACTATTTATCTTTCTGTAGCTGATAGGGCCAAGCATGGACCACAACGTACTGCAAGATCGACTAAAAACATTACTGCTGCTCAAGAAAATGTTCAAAACAATCCATCAACCTCAATTCGATGCAGTGCTCAGGAGTTTGGTCTTCAAAGAACAACTTTGGCCACAATTTTGTCCAAGGATTTGCATTCGTTTCCATTTAAGATTCGATTGACACAAGAGCTTCTTCCACAAGACGCCGCCGCACATATGCCAATAGGATGTTAAAGGTCGCCCATGACAACCCCGATTTTCATGAAAAAATCATAATGAGTGACGACGCCCATTTTCATTTGAATGGATATGTGAATAAACAGAATAGTCGGTTGTGGGCAATGGAAACCCCTCAAATTATTCATCAGTCACCTTTGCATCCATTAAAAGTGACAGTCTGGTGTGCAATTTGGTCAGAAGGAATCATTGGACCTTACTTCTTTGAAACTGAAACTGAAAACGGCGTAACGGTAACTGTCAATGGGGAGCGATATCGTGATATGATTGAAAACTTTTTAATGCCACAACTGCAGGGCAGTATACTAGGCCCTATACTATATACCATCTACACCTCTGACATGCCTGTGCAATCCCTAATTCAAACCTCAACTTTCGCTGATGACACTGCATTCATGAGCACTAGCACTTGCCCATTAATGGCTTCTAGACAACTGCAGTCTCATATACACACATTAGAATCTTGGCTCGAAAAGTGGAAGATAAAAGTAAATGCCACTAAGAGTGTACAGGTTACATTCTCTCTTAGACAGAACAATTGCCCAGCCCTCACTATTCACGGTAGTATCATACCCGTTCATAACCATGTCAAATATTTGGGTATTCACCTTGACCGACGTCTCACCTGGAAAAATCACATTGACTCAAAAATCATACAATTGAAATTAAAAATGGCTCAACTCCACTGGCTTATTGGCTCCCACTCTACTCTCAGTTTGGAAAATAAAATCACCATCTACAAAACCATATTGAAGCCAATATGGACATACGGCATCCAGTTGTGGGGAACGGCATCGGCTTCTAACATAAATAAGCTGCAGAGAAGACAGTCAAGAATACTGCGTCAAATTTGTGGTGCCCCATGGTATGTTAGGAATGATAACATACACAAAGATTTAAACATTCCTTATATTTCCGAGGAAATGAAAAAATTAAGCAGGTCATATATATCGAAGTTGTCCTCCCACTCAAACCCACTCGCTCAAAACCTTCAGCATTTTCCCGGCCATATACGGCTAAAAAGAAAGGACACGCTAGACTTGGTCCGGTGATAACAGATCTGTTCGCCAAAAACAAGATCCGGCAATGGCAGGATACTTTAGTTTAAGATAGGATTAAGATTTGAATACATATTGTAAATTTTGTAAGAAAGATCCAATAAAGAAAATGAATGAAAAAAAAAAAAAAAACAACTGCATGCTTTGGGCTTAGTCGTGTCGGATCTTTCAGATATAAATGCGAAATATCTCAGGGGGAAAAGATCTGTATAACATTTTTTAGTTAAATATATGTAAAATATATGCCTTTAAACTTTGCGCATTTTCAAACACATAATTTTTTCAAATGAAATGTGTTTAGTTTGCGCTTTGTTATTGACCATCTACATGAACTCATCTTTCAAATTCTTTTGGTTTGTTATAATGTGCTTCCTAGCTGAACGGTCACATAAATTTTGTTTTAAAAGTTATTTTCAAAAGTTTCAAAAATTATTTTTTACTACTTGCTTGCGATTGGCAAACAATTTATTGTAAGCGGTATAAATTCCATTTTCCACCTAAAATGACTCATATGTATTGCAGTAGAGGCGTTTAAAATTGCACAAATAGAGATAACTTTTATAGGAAGATGCCTTCAAAGCTATGAGAAAGCAAGCAAATTTCTTTTCATCTAATGAAAGCCTATGGAGTTAAGATTTCGTCAGTCATAAAATAAAAAATAATTTTATTTCAATTTAGCTAGTAGTGTAAGTGTGAATCCATAACTAATAAGCTCCTACGCTCGCCAAATCGGATCTTCAACCTTTCGATAAAACGCAGTCCACATAACATTTCAAAAGTATACTGCTGAAATAAACGAAATGCTAAAAGTTTTGTTGTTAGAAACTTTAAGATAATAAAGATGACTTTTTGAAGCATACTTTTAGGGAATGTCATAATTGTAACGTATTACTTGATTTACATTTACATTCCTTGCGTTTGTATTTCAGACAAGTTTCTTCAAATCGACGACAAAATTAACTGATTCAAACAGAAGCTTCAATCACTTTTTTCCTCTCTTTTTGCTCTCTATCTGCCATCATTTCGACAAAATTGTTAGGAAATTTCTTATTAACTTCTAACCAACTTCCAATGCACTACGTGAAATGTGTAATTATATTCTAATTTCTTTATTCAGACGACATATTTGTTTATTATATGATATGAATAGAAGTAAATAAGAAATAATTGAGCATGTACAGCTGTGAGTTCTTGTAAGAATTCTTTGTTCAATTCATTCCTGTCCATTTGGGCCCCAAGATATACAGAACATTCACATGATTTATTTTAAATCATAGAACGCATTCGGATAGCGAATTCATTCAATTCATTCCTGTGCATTTGGGCCTCAAGATATACAGAACATTCATATGATTTATTTTAAATCATTGAGCGGATGCGGGTAGCGAACGAGGACAAGCAGTAACGGCAAACAATCAATTAACTTACGAATTCTTATCATTGGTATTAGAGGACACATTTTGGCATTGATTTTAATGCCTCTACAAATAAAACCAACTTTCAAAGTCTAACATGTGTTTTAAAAACTATCTTCTCACTCAGCTTCCAATGACGATCATAGCCCTTTTGAAGTTTCATGCTAACAATGTCATTCCTAGATACCTATGACTGACTATACGGGGAACACAACAACATGTTAATTTACAAAAAATGCTATAGAATTTTTCAAATTATAAATAATAACATGAAACAGCAATTAAAACAAATTAGAAAAATTATAGTATAATTCCCAACCATGGATGGCTGGCCTTTCCAATATACAAGTATACGATAATTATCATAAGACCTATTCCGTAAAACACCAGGCAACTGTGCCATTTTTTGTTGTTTGACATCGCTGTTAACAACTAATTACTGTGTTGGAAATCCTGATCTTATCGTGGGTTTTTCAATTGTCTATGGAAGTCTTTCAAATCGCTTAAACTATTGAGCAAAGCTCGCAAAACGTAACTAGGAATTTCTTGCAACAATACTCTGGTGCTACATTGCTATTGTTGTTTTTGGTATTTTGCCATGGTTTTGAAATGCAATCAAGGTATTTCCCTCTTTCTGTGACACAAACATACACATACAACCGCACTCTCTCTGACTCACTTCGAAGACAAAATTTTACTATTTATGTTAACTTTCGCAAAACGACAGAAAACGCATTTTCTATATATTATTATATTAAATGGTCTGTATACTTGCGTATGTACAATAGTATGCTAGAAATTGCATTATACACAAATAATTATGTATAATTTGGCATAAATACGAGTATACATAAGCATTATTTACTTGAGCATATATACATACGTACGCGAATGCCTTACTTCAAATAGTTTAACTGCAAATAAGCTTGACCTGGTTTACTTCCATTTCATATTTCTCGCTCTACCTCCCTTTTCGTTCGTGCTCTCCTACTCTCATTCAGCCCCATGCTGCTCGCTCTACATGTACATACACTCACCAAAGTACAACATATATATATACACATACATATTGTATGTATGTGCGAGTATATACTCGTATGAGTAGCATACAGGAGCGGCGGGGAGTGGCTACCAGCTTATGCCCATGCAGTAAATGGATGCACTTTTTACTTATATACGTGCATAATGTTGTATGTGCTTGAGTTTGATACATATGAACCACTTTAGTATTGGGTTAGTGATTGGTTAGAAGATGTGTTTTGGGGTTTGGGCACATAGAAAATAGTGGAGAGGTAGTAGTTCAGTTCCTAAGTTTAATACGTATGACCCAGTTTGGTCAATCATAAACAAAACTCATACCAAACATGCAGTTTGGGGGTCTGGATGATGTTGTTCTATGCGAAACTGTACTCACAAAATTGGAGTATATTAAGTGAAATTAAATCAAATGCAAGATTTGAACGCACGCCAGTCTTGACACTGCTGCTGTTGCCAATGCTGACAAGGTCATTGAAAATGGTTGAGGGACTTTTGCCGAAAATCGAACTAATTTAAGCATAAAGCTTTTAACATTTTTGTCTCATTCATATTACACATGTATTTCGGCTTCAATATGAAACAAAGTGGTGTGTTTACACAAGTTTTTATGCAGTATTAATTAAATGCAACTGTCTTAAAGTATGCAACATATTTTAATTAGTTGGAAAAACGTTCCAAGTTCTAAAGTGATCAATCTCATTCTTTTTTGTAATACTGTACATATATAATTAAAAAGAAAAAAACTTTCTATAAATAGCAACCTTAATTTTTAAAGACGATGGTGTACGACAGCGCTTCGAAAATAGTATATCTTATTGGAATGCACAAAGTTTGTGATCCGTATACCAAAACTATATTAAATTGGGACAACGCAATACACTTTACAGATTATGTAAACCGAAAATCATTGAAGTTTGGTTGAAGAACGATTTGTATTTTACTATAATCCAAGTTGAACTCTTGAAAATAATATGATAAGTTTCCAAAATTATTCCAAGAGCTTCTGGGTCTTAAACCCAAAATTTTTTTTCGGTTTCAAAAGTAAAGTTAAATAAAACACATAAAACTATGATTTTGATGAAACTTTTATTTCATAAAGTAATACTTGGACCTTGCTACTATGTGTGAAATACAATGTCACTTAAATAACCGACATCGGATTGATTGCAGCAGTGGAGGTTGTTTTTGACCATTTAGGTTGTTTTTGACCATTTATTCGCAATTTACCGTCCGATATCTCGGCGATAACCTGACAAATATTAGTTTTCAAATGCTCCAACGTTTGGGGACTACCTGAGTAAAAGCGGTCTTTGACGTAGCCTTGGTGAAAAATGCCAAAATGTGAAAATACGCTTTCTGGAAATTTCTCATGCAATAAAGCCAAAATCGGTCGTGTTGTGCGGCTCGTGGCGCCGTCTTGTTAAAACCACATGTCGTCGACTTCATAATCTTCAATTGCAGGTCAAAAAAGTCGGTCATAGCGATCTGAATTGACGGTAATGGTTCCTCCAGCACTTTCACTAACAGAAACGATATTCTCGGCAGTGCGTACATTACGATGATGCACAGGCCTGATCACATTTGTGACGGTTCCAGCTTTTTCAAATTTCTTTATAATCTTGCCAATTCCTTGCGCAGTAGTCGATTATGACGACCATAATCACCCCGCAATGCACGTTTGAATCACGACTAACTTATTAACTAACTCTTGACTATTTTTACGGGGTCTTCGGTTGTTAAACGATTCACATTCAGAAATGGCAAATCTTTCACTAATTAAATAACACTTCACTTAACAGCTGACAGCCATTAAATGGATAACCCGTTACAATTGTATTTTTTGTAATGAACGAAAATTTCAATTCTCTTAAGAAAAACCAAAATTTTTCTATTAGACTACGCTGACTTACTATCTGCTTTCTTAAATGACTAATTGCAAACCGATCAATATTTAATCCTAGAGTAAAGAGTTGAGAGTGAAGTGAAGCGTGGTACGTAGCTGTGGGTGTGCTTTTGAGAGGTGATCACCCTTACTTATCTGGCTAACAGTCAAAAAGTCTAGTATAAAATTTCTAAACTGATGTGTGGAATATTCGTTATGTCTCATTTAACGAATCTAAAAATAGAATGTGCGTAAGCTTGCTGAAAATGAGAAGCTCTTCTACTTTCCTCTCATGGAATGCAGGGTAATTTGTTTCTGTTTTTCCTTCCGTCGTGTTTTCGAAATGGATGTTTGTAAGAGGTTTATTAAACTGTGGCGAATTTCACCACAAATTTGCTGTCTTTGGCGCATTTAGGTATTTCAATGGCGGCAAATAACTCATAGTAATTATAGTGCAGGCGACGTCGAGACTCCTCGTAAACGATGATAGTTCTATCGATTTTGAAAAGTAATTTCTTCTCGAAAATTCACAAGACCATTTCATCACCTTGCGAGCCTACCCCTACCTATAACTCAAGCAAAATTTATGTTAGGTAAAGATGGGCATTTTTTGTTGAAACGTTTTTGTTTTTAGTATACTTGTTTAGTCTGGAATGAAACCTGTTTGCAAGCAAGATTCTGTGTTTAGTTTTTTTGATTAACATTTTTTGTCATATTTAAATATGTTCATCAAACATTCATCAATCACATCCATGATACGGTTATCTATGTCTACCCATTGGTCCAGGTTGCCTTTAAAACCAATCATTTAGATTCAATATCGTTAACCGCAAAACCTGTTTGCACAGAATGCTTCTTAATGGAGGAAGTCCCCGCAATTTTCAACCAATGACATCTATGTCATAAGTATTCGTAAGCCCCACAAAGGTATTCCATTTGGTGATTCTTAAGATTAAAACAAGAAATTATAACTTTTTTATATGAAGATGATCTTTTTGGCCTCGGTGTAACAGGTCATTGTATCTTGTGCCATATTATTTAACAAAACTATTATATTTGAAAGAAAACTACTCTAACCTAAACCAATATTATTTGATTTTCAATGCTCATGAAGTCCAATATTTTGTTATATATAGAAATCTGCATATATATAAATTTTTAAAGAAAATGGCGAAACATGTTTAGATAGGAAATATTCAGCTTAAAAGACACGATATTTTCCTTTACTCATTCCTGTCTTATATTGGAAGGTAGCAAAAATGCCCAATTCTGCAATAAATGAGTAGTCCGGTTTTATTTACATTTTCTTTCAAAATATGTGCGAGGATAAAAAATACTGAAATTTGTCGTAAACACCAATGAATAGAGACTGGACTATCTTTAAAATCGACGATGATTGTGTAAAGTTCTCTTCACAAGATACCAGAAATTCAAATATGTTTACAGTAAATATCCGGTGTATAAGATAACGATATGTACAATAAAAACTTCATATACCCATTAATTTCATGTATGCGATCAAAGCATTCTAAGTCCCCACTAAACATTCTCGCATACGGTGAGCTTACACGCATTCTATTTTCAGACGCACACAAAGGAATTTACAGTTAAACCACTATTCGGAACATCTTTTTGAGAAGATTTTATTAGACTTGTCGATTACCATAGTCGGGCGTTCTGACCATTGTGCCACGGCTGGTTGAGTTCCCTTAAGCACACTTCTTACTCGAATGTTTTGAAACCCCGATTCTAATGAAAAACTGCATGCTAAGTAAAGTAATGTAATTTTTCTCAATTTTTTTTACAATTCTCTAATGAAAATTTTCCTAAATGTTCGTGAAAATCAAAAAAAAAAAAATCCATAACTCTTAGAGCTCTACACAGCAATGCATAATAGACCTAAAGCGGTGAGTTTTAAAAGTTATCCGATTATTCGATTTTCCGCAAGACGATAGAGCCCACGAGCTTCAAAGCTCCGAAGATGTATTTTTGCTGCTATCCTAATATATAAGACAGGGCTTTTCGGCCAAATGACGAGCATCAGTTTGTGATGAAACTTGGGAAAGCTCTTTCTTCATATCTGGGATGGTTTTTATTATTATTAGATTCAATGGGGAAATTTATAATTTGGGCTCTCTGGTTATTATTCACTTGGGAATAACCAGATTCCTCTGCAGAATTTTCCAAGCAGCTCACGACTTCCGGCCTTCGAGCGAGTATTCCCTGGTAATGCCATCAGACATCCGTTTGATGGTAGTCAAAGTAAGAAGGCGACTAGTTGAGAAACCTAAATGGCATGCTAGCACCGATGCGTCTTAGGCCAATAGGTAACTTCTGTTACTGAAACTCAACTCACTAGCCTAATGGTCGTTGGCAGACCCCACACTAGGATCGGATGCAGTGGCCTGAGCGGCTTAGCTCATCTTAAATAAAGCTATCATGAAAACACCGAAGAAAATAATAAAACCAGATTCCCGCATAAATACATACATAAGACAACGTGGCTATCTCTTGATTATAACACGAGGAATCAGATTGATTATGTGGTAATGGACGGAAGGCATGCTTCTAGTGTCATGGACGTGTGTGTGCTTCGTGGTACTGATATTGACTCGGATCACCACCTGATTGCAGCTAAGGTATGCACGAGATTATGCAGAACGAAAAATGTTCGTAACCAAGCACAAACGAAGCTCGACGTCGCTAGGCTGCATACCCCTGAAATAGTCACAGCCTACTCCACCAAACTCTCACAACTACTACAATTAAACGCCCCTGATATTGATGTTCCTAATGCACGGTGGCAACATATTATGCATTCTATGGCAACCAATTCTAGTGCGTGCTGTTAGGGAACGGTACAAGGAGCAGAAAAGAGAGGCACACCAACTTTTTAGGCGGAAGAAGCGGTTGTGGAAAGAGCGTTAGAGTGAGGATATAGAAATATACAGAGATAGAGGTGAAGCCCGAAAATTCTATCAAAAGATAAGAAGTACAGGGTATGGAACAGGACTCCCCTTCTGTAAGGACAGCGAGGGAGATCTGGTCACAGATACGTAGAATGTGCTGCAACTATGGAGAGAACATTTTTATAAGCTCCTGGTTCCGGATGGCAGCACGAATAAGAAAATCACCCCAATTATCGACGATGACATAAAGTCCCAACTCCGAGCCAAACAGAGATCAGAACAGCAGTATTGTGGCTTAAGAGCAACAAAACTGCGGGCGCTGATGGCTTGCCAGCAGAGCTGTTTGAAACTCGTGGCGACGAGCTGAAAACAGCCTGCAACGGCTCCTAACTATGATTTGGCTCGAGGAAAACTTGACCGATGATTGAAATTTGAGTGTACTGTGTCCTGTGTTTAAAAAAGGCGATCCAAATAGTTATAAAAACTATCGCGGTATCAATCTTTTATCCATTGCTTATAAAATCCTATCGAGTGTGATATGTGAAAGACTAACGCCAATTCGAACTGACCTAATTGGACCTTATCAGTGTGGCTTTAGACCTGGTAAATCAACAACTGACCAGATATTCACCCTACGACAAACTCTGGAGGAGACCTAAGAAAAACAGATCGATACGTACCATATTTTCGTCGATTAAAAAGCTGCCTTCGATAGCCCGATACGCAAAAACTGTATGAGAACATGTCCGAGTTTGGAATTCCTACGAAGCTAATACGTCTTTGTAGGATGACACTGACTGACACGAAGTCTTCAGTAAAGATAGGCAAAGATCTAAGCGAGCCTTTCTGCACCAAACGAGGATTTAGGCAGGGCGACAGTCTATCGTGCGACCTCTTCAACATACTGTTGAGAATGATTATGAGGAAAGCTGCAGTTAACACGACTAGGACAATCTTTAGCCATATGTTAGTCACATATGCAGATGACATAGACATTATTGGCAGAAAACCGCGGGATGTTACTGCAGCCTTCTCAAGCACCGAGAAGGAAGCAGCGAAAATGGGTTTGGTGGTAAACAAGGACAAAACAAAGTCATTGGTATCAACGAACAAAAAGTCTACTCGTTTGTCACGCTGTGTGAACGTTGACAACTATAATTTTGAAGTGGTGGAAGAATTCATCTACCTCGGTTCCGCTGTAAACAAAACACATGATGTCAACATATAAAGAGAAGATTATTGCCTGCAACAGATGTTACTATGGGCTAAGCAAGCGATTCAATGATAAGACCCTCTATTGACAAACGAAAATCCGACTGTACCAGACATTGGTTCTACCTGTCTTGTTACATAACTGCATGAGCTATATGCCGACATCGACGTGGTGAAACGCATTAATATACAGCGATTGCGTTGGTTGAGTCATGTTGTGTGGATGGACCTACATGCTCCGGCACGGAAAGTTTTCGACAACGAACTCGATGGATGGCGCAGAACAGTGCGACCAAAACTCCGTTGGAAGGACCAGGTTTTTGAAATACTATCAAAACTTGGTGTAACGAATTGGAGTAGAAGCGCAGAAGATCGAAGCGCTTGGAATTTTTTTCTATGGGCGGCGTATAATATATAAGAATGTCTATTCCAGTCGATTAAAACAACTGTACAATGAAACTCTTTTATTTCAAAACGCTCTCCTATTTACACTAATTGCGTATAAGTAAGTTCAGTGGTGACGTGCAAATGAGCTTAAAAAATTAAAAAGTGTGCCTTCGGAGCAGAAGGGAAATTTGACACTTCATAAAAATACAACTGCTTCGGTTCTATATCGACGTTATTTGTAGAAGTGAAGTTATTTTCCATATCGGTTTGGTCTTGTGTCTCTAATCCTAGTTTAATCCGTTGCACTTATAGTATGCCACAATTTTTGGGTTGTAGTCTGTGACGACAAGACTTATGTTTAATTTTTCAATTATCCCCAACATACAAAAGTATGCTTCGCATACATCTGGTTTCTGATATTTGAGATAATTGGAGACTCAATGAAGTTGACTTATCCCTAACTATCGGGACAAACATCAACTTCTGCTTCATTTCAGGTTATCGATCACCGCTATAGGGTGGTAATATGGTTTTTACATAAGAAAAGAAATGCTTGAAACATTGTTTTATCGCAGAAAACAAAAATTTATTTTGCTTCCAATACAGAAATCGTGAAAACATATGGCGCTTTACAAGTAAAGTCAGTTATTTATGTTAGTTATGAATAAATCAGTTGTTTACAAAACAGAGTTGGAAAAATTTCTTCTTGGAAAAATACTCGTATAGTAGTGTCTGCTGAAATAAATTTAGTTTCAAATTTCACGCTAACTTTTTTATATGGAGTTTCACCATGGAAAGCCAGCATAGCATCTGGCTCAACCTTAGCAACATATTTTTTACGGGAAAAAAAATTCCTCCAAACAAAACCATCTTTTTGCGCTGGTTTCCAACACTGAAATTAGAAAATTATATGCTTTTACGTCATATTATATTCGATAATTTATATGTAAAATCGTGATATTGTGCTGTTTTCTTGGTATAAAAAATTATTATCGAAATTAAACATTCAAAAGTTTGAAAAATTGTATGAAATGGCAGGTGCAGTCCTTTGTTTATATCAGCTGTTTACAAATTCTACGAGTAGGCGATATTGTAGGCGATATAGCTCTCCACTTTATAATAGGATAAAACTAATATTATTTTGTGTACACGATCGAATAATTTCGAGCCGTATAATTTAGGTTAACCTCCCCCAGTTATTATAGTTACACTTAATATCCCCTCAGTTGCCACGCTGACCAATGGATTATCTTTTGTAGACAAAGCATTAGCATTAGCACTTCCATGGTGGTTCAACTCTCTGTTGCACCTGTATGACATATCTACAATAGTCATAGCCGTCACATCATACAAGGGATGGCATCCATGTCATATTCCCTGGTTGAAAACTTAATTTCGGTTTCGTATTGAGAACAGTTCAGTTATCAAATCCATTTTTAACACAATATCACCCAGTGGGGTCATTTTTCACAAGTAAATTCCTCCAAACTAGACACAAAATGACAAACATATTTTCCAGATGATATTACAGCGATGGCTCATGTTTGACTGTGGCTCTTGATTACTCTTTGTGTAAAGGTATATGTTCTTGTATATGCATGCAGTAGTAGTTATATTTATATTATATACATGTATATATATATATATATATATATATATACATATTTATATATATATTTATATCACTGACATCGTTTCATCGTGCCGTTCAAACAATATAACGTTCAAAGTTGATGCAATTTTCCATTTTTCTTCAGTATATATGTGTGCACCTAGACATTTACACAAACATTCATTACTCTCTGTAAAACTATCTACATTTTGTACGAATATGTATTATGTATAAACTTGTGTGTATGTGAACACTACTCTATATAGTCTTGTAATCAGACAAAGTAATTGTGAGCAATCAAACGAACGAACAACAAGCTGGTTTGGTGCTGCATTGCACATACAAACAGTGGCGGCAAACCCAACATAGTTCGGAAGGAAGTAAACTTCACAAACTGGGTCATCCATCCAACCATACAAGTACCAACAATAGATGGGGGTTATACAAATGACACAATTTTCCACAACAACAGCAAGAACAACAAGAGGCCAACATGGAGAACTCAACATCAAGGCTGACAACAACCTTGGTTGAGTTAAATTTCATTTTTTTTTTTTTTGTTAAAATTCAGACCCGGGAGGAGGGGGAGCAACAAGGAGTGGAGCCCACCAAACCATTGGGAGACGAATCTAGTGGAGAGCGGCAAACGAGGTTGAAACTGAATCCTAATGATATTAGATGCAAAGTGATAATTTTTTTGGTTTCGAAAGAGTTTACAAGTGTCGAATCAGAACAGGTTACACTGTACATACCAGTTTCCCACATTTTTAATTGGAAAACTAAATATTTTGGAGTCGTTCCAAAACCGCATTGGTAGGAACAGCTAAATCAACTAAACTAAAATTTTCTTATGAAATTCATTACACAAAACAATGCTTGAATACTTGAACAACACTTGAATGTAGTCTAATTTAATCCTACTACAAAGCTCTTTTATCTCTTACGTTGCTCTAAAGACTATATAAGCTGATATTTCTTACGTTGACCTAATTTGTATTTAGGGCTGCCAATATATATGGTGGCTTAGTTCAAGGTGCGGGAATAGGAAAACAACATTTGGTGAAACAAAGTATGCCAACATTTTAGGTTATGTTACTGTGATTTATTTGCTAGTTTGCCTGCCTGCCTGCCTGCCTGCCTGTGTGTGTATATATGTATAAGAAAAACTCGTTTGTTATCTTTTTCGTCCTCATCAATTTTACACAGTCTTCCTCGCTACACGAAAACCTATTCATATTTTATGTTGAACACTTATTTAAATTACATTATATTGTTAAATATGACCCAGATTTGTATTGATGGCTTTTGCAAGCCTTTGTCAGTAAATATTAGCACCTAAAAATAGGCAATAGAATAAGATATTAGATTTTCTTAAAATTTGCTTACTCAAAAAGTTGTTTCACAGTTATACTTTTCTATAGCACAATCCTTCATACAGGTGTAACTACCGAGACTAGTTGTTGCCGGCAATAAACATTTTTTGACGGTATAAACAAAATATCAAATTTATTTTTTTTCCTGCACCGATGTTGATACATTTTTCTCATATGCTTTTATATCTCCTGCTTCCTTTTTAAACCATTTAATAATCTTTTTGTAAGTATTTTCTTTTATTTTCTGTCACTCTAGGTCAATTAAGTATATTAATTAATTAAGCGCATCCTAAACCGGTACGGCAGCTGCACAGTGGAATGTTATCATATAAGATAGGCGTTTCAGTAGGGGGGTTTAAATTAAAACTCTGAAACTTCATACATATAATTTACGTGATAACACGAAAAATCATTCTCGCTTATAAGCATGCTCACTTTCAATATAACATAAAACTAAAAAATAATATATCTGTACATTAGTTACAAATTGACAAATTCCAACCAATTGGGAAGTTCCACCCCAACATTTTTGTAATTTAAGTATGATTGCCAATTAAAGTGCGTAAAATAAAACTCTGCATTTTAATGTAATTGGAACTTACCAGTTTAGGTTAGTACTCCCAAAAAATCAAGTCGTTTAGCTATAATTAAATGACCCACTGTCTTCATATATAATTATCTTAAATCTAAATCAGCTTTGTATGCGTAAAAAATGTATATTTAGGACCAGATTAAAAATTAGTTAAAATCAAAATACAGGAAATTTAACACGTAAATAATAAAATTGTTACCAAACCCACTTGATTTATTATGTTGGTTCATTTATTTTAACGACAGTATGCCGTATATTGTTCTTATTTTATCTTTAAAATGTAAAGACTGTGAGTTTGAGCCTTATTTTAGCGGACGCTAGAACTTATTAGTTACACTCAGCCATACTTAAAATACCCACAATTTCATTTATAGAGAAAACATGGATAGAAATTATATATTTGATTGTGACTGACGATGTGTAAATTCTATAGGCATTCAATAGCTTAAACAAAATTCCCTTATTTTTCGTAGCTTTGGAGGTATTATGCTCTACGGAAGTATTTTTATTTGTTCAATTATAAGTGGACACATGCAAGCTTAGAGCGAAATATTTTTCAATTATTTTACTTGGATATTCCTTTGTAAAATCCAGCCTACGATTGGCGCATATAAAAAAAATGAGACTCTATGTTAGCTGAGCCGAAGATATGCTGGTCCAAAATCACAACGAATTGTAGACATAGGTTTTTATGAGACCATTCAAACTACGTTGCTGCAAGGCATATTACTTCTGGCAATTTTGACGCTAGTGTACGATATATTGTGTTATTTTCATTAATGTTAAATTATTGAAACAAACAAAAATGTGTTAATTGATAGTAGTAGTTTTTGTGTCCCACAAATCGAATCCGGTTTTTAAACTTTTGCAGTATATAATATTTTTAAAAAATTTGTGGTTGTAGTTGCAAAAATGCATTACTCACCTACAAATGAGATATTTGCATTCAATATTATTATACGTTCTTACCAAAGACGACATTAATATATAGGGAACATGGACCATAAATATAACGAAAACCTTGTAACATCTCAGCCTTATATATGTATAAAATATCTGGTACTATATTTTGACATCAATATCTGTTTTGGAAAGAATATGAAACGGTAACATATTGGAGTGGCGAAGCTCATTTAAAAATTTTCCTTTCTTATACCAAGTGATAAAAGCGATGCGATTCCTAAGCGTTATTCAGTGAAGTGTGTACATTTCCTTCATTGCGTAACTATTTGGCTGGAAAGTAAAACGATAAAAAAATAGATGATGATAATTACATTGCAAAATGATCGAACAGCTCTCGATGAGGAACAATGAATTTCCAACTCTGTATTTCATTTTCTTATCATTTAAATGAAATATAGAAACAAATGCACCTTATTATTCTTAAAATAAAAATAAATATAATTTTGGTTTTCCAAACGCATTTTCAAATTAAATTTCGGGGCAGCACTATTCACATCAATGGGACTTGTACAAAATTACATAAATATGGGCGATGGTGTTTTTAACGACTTGTCATTAAACACTCTGATATTGTATTAAAAAGTATTGTGTACCAAATACTATAGAACTGATGACTCATCATGGCTATAATTTATTATATGTCGGATCTCTGTGGAAGTCGAATTTCAACATGTATCTGAAAATCATTTTTTTAAAGCTATATACTAAGTAGAGTCGGGCATATTCTTAAACAAATATGATATAATTTTACGGTACATGACAAAATATGATATAATATTATGGTACATTAATTTTTACATAAATATATAATATTTGGCAATAAGTTTGTCAAAATGAGTTCAAGAAAAATTAAACTAAATAGTATTAATTTTACAAACAAATTTTCTGATTAATCAAAACGTAGATTAACTGAAATTCATGATTAATCAAATAATCGCAAATACCCAACTACAATACTCACGAAAACAAGTTATACGTAGCCGCAAAAATACTATTTTGTACACATTTTTCTCTGAGAGTAATTGTAACTCAACGAATAAAATTAAACAGGCCTAAAAGTATGCAACGGTTTACTCAGAGCACTTACTCCTGTTCGTTTACTCACACAACATAACATTACAGATATTGGACTACAACTTCACCTGTTTTAGAAGGTTGCCAAAAGACCAACAACAACAACACTTTCAATAGCATTGCGATTTGTTTAAGAAAAATAAAAAGTGTTGCAAACTTTTACAGGGTAATATTAAAAGGAAATCGCTCATTTTAGTACACTTGTAAGTTCTTTGCGTCTAAATCAAATTGTTCATTACAAATAGAAAAAACTAATGTAGACCACACCAACCGCAGTCTTTTATTTTTGTATGCAAACACCCAGTTCTCTAGTGAAATTGCGTAAATACGCAAATAATATTTATGAATTCCCATACAGAAACCATCAGTAATTCCAATATACTAAAAATGATCCGGATCGAAGTGTCAGTGGGAATCTATTTAATAATAAGAGAAATGCGATCTAAATTAATCATGGTCTTTAGAAATGTCGGACAAATGTCTCCGCTGTTTTTTTTTTCAAAAATTTTTGATTTATTATAATAAGAAAGATGACACAATACATTTTCCATTGCTTGCTACTGCTTCTTCTTTCATCTATCTAGTAGCATAGAAAGCTTAATTTTTTGAGGCTGGAATGCACCTAGTTTTAAGTTTTAGTTTTATGTGACGTGAAGCACTGCTTCATGTTTCGTCGATTAGAACGAATAATAATCGGCAATGTCTGGTGAACACAACGGTTGGGATAGGATTTCCCAGTTGAGGGTTTCTATGTTGGCACCGTGGCATGTAGATGAGCTTTATTATGCAACAGAGCAATTTCATCGCATCTTAAGTAATCGTGTTAGTGGGTTTCCTTAAGCTCGCCGCCCAATCTCATCAACAGCGTTTAATAGAGCATTTCAATAACGGTTTCGTTTTATTTGAATTACTCGACACCAAGTACACAATATGATATAATACACAAAATAATTTTCCCCCCTTGAATAGAAAGCTTAGTTGTCGATATTGAAACATTGCTCCACGATTTCCTCTTCTTTGGGTTATCGTGATGGATCCATTTGCCATCGGCAGTTACTATATAGGTACATACTATACATTCATTTGTTTACGCTTGGCAAGCCACATTTCACATGCGCAACATCGACCTTCAACATTCTTAGGTGTCAATTTATGTGGAACCGAATTTCCTGCCTTTGCTCATTTTAAATTGAGTCAGCCTTGCCATAATTTCAAGTTCTTGCGTTACCCATTAATATCCCCACAATTGTGATTCCAATTCAGTGTCATCGTGCACTTTTGCCATTCCGCTACGTTCCCTTTATTCGAGGTGAATCTCATAGTTCCCAGTGTGGTGCTGTTGCCTGCACATCCGCCTACCTTACAAAATGACGTTTCATATCTTACAATTTCATCCATTGCTTACTTTTGGGGCCAACGTTTGTTTCGCAAATCTTTAGTATGAAAATTTATCCAATCTGTTGGTATGGCATATTTTTAAGCGATTTAATTTTTTAGGAAAATTTCCCAATACAGAATAATTTTTTTAAATTTAGCTTCAGTCTAAATTTGTATTCCAATATTATCAGTATTAGTCTACGTTAGTCTGATGGAAAGGTACTCCAACGCAAACACGATGTTCAATAAAAGAAAATCCTCGCATTATGAAAGTCACGGAGACAAGAACTGAATCATCTCTCAATTCATTATTAATATTAACTACAATACAGCTTTTAATAAAGAGTATCACTATTTCTGTTTTTTTTTTCTCATTAGATGGTTTGGTGGGAAACTGAACCTAAACATAAAATACACTATATAAACTTTTTGTGTACTTTTCAAGCTTAACACTTTTGCTACCATGGTAAATCCGTGGATGGCCCGTTATGGTTTCTATTCTTTCATTCTTTCTGCTCATACACAACAAAATAATTTTAATTTTCACGGTTATCTATGTTTTTTTCCATTTAATTATTATATTTATTTAGCATAAACATTAATTTCATTTGAAATTCAAAAATAACTCATTGGCATACATTCGTATTATTTCATTGTCAATTTAAATATATTGAGAACTTTATTACTTTATTATATTTTTCGGCCAATTTATTTTCTCCATGTAAAACAAAAGCATAAAGCACAATATATACTCTTCTACACATACAGACAAGTATGAGAAAAATGAAATGTTATACATTTTCTCTACAAAGATTCCATTACTTCCAGTGACCCATTTTCTGCCAGAAACAACAAATCAAACATCCCCCGTTATATTCCTACAAATCTTGTTGGACGGCCCATTTACAGCCTGGAGTTGTATCCTTGATTGCAAAACATACAACCAAAGAGTTTGCTTTAGAACGGTTTCCTGCTCCAGTGAAACCAAAGTTTTACTCTGTCTCTCTTTCACTCATTCTCTTCTCTGCACTACTGGAAAACACTTGCAGGATTTGAAGCGAACTCTTGAGTGTAATTGGCTGAACATTTTTTATTTCTCTTAAGTTATGCTGGAAATATTTAAATGAGAAACATCCACTTGGAAGTTTACTTTCTCCATTGTTTATATACCTTCGCTCGCATACACATGCTTGCTTGTACGCCTTATATACAGTCATTTGACCCAATTTCCTTGATTTCCTATAACTTCAACAGATATTCCTTTTGGTGATTCCTTTTTCCCTACCTTTCGCCCTTTTGTCCTTTGTGCATATGTACATTCAGTGAATATGTTCACTTAAAATTCCGCAAACAAAATGTTTGTCAGGACTTTTTTTTGCATTCGTTCGAGGGGTTGGGTTGTATTGAAACCGAATGATGTAGTGAAGGAGGAAAAAGTGAAATAACGTAACTTTGCGTGTGTACAAGTGAATGTGTTGCTAAGTGTTTCTGTGTGTGTTAGTTTCTATTAATCTGTATGTGCATGGGCCAGAACATACAAAAGTAAAACTTCAAATACAATCTAAGTAAAAATATATGTTACTACCAAAAGAGGGAACAAGAAACGCGAAAATAACAGGCAAATATGTAATACATTGCCTGATGTCCTTCACTTGTACAACGTCGTTTGTGTAGTATAGTAGACACACGCACACAAACATGCAAACATTTCCCAGATATCAATAGCGAAATCTTATGTGATTACTTTTAGTGTTGAAATTCATTCAACAAATTTGGAATGGCCGGCACTATTGAATATGTCTTGGTCCGAATGTGACATGTAGTGTTATCGCCACAGGTGAGACACAACAGCACTTACAAGTTCATTTCGCACAGTGACCCTAAATATTCAGGCTTATTTTTCACACACACCCACCTAGAAATGGTGATGTATCCATTCGTATAAGTCCAATGTTTGAGAATCGAATTTGAAAACAACTTCAACATTCAGATCCGCATAGACGGTTGCCGTAAAAAGGATATCATTTTAAGCGTTAGCAATACTTACACTTATACGCTTATAAGTAATTATAATTTCAATTTTTAATTGGGTTTCGAGAGGAGGAAATAAAACAAGAAGTAAAATGGTACGAACTTCAGATTTATAGCTTTTTCCAACTGATTGAAACCTTGTGAGCTTATTATGCATGCATCGGGAGATTAAACTAAGTCATTATTCAAATTATAAGTAACTTTAAACTTCCTGGAGCATTCACGTAAAGTCACAGGTGCGTCAAGATTAATGTTTGTAACCAAGACCAGTTGCGACAGTGCATATTCTCTCTAAGGAAAGTTAATAAAAAGTAAATTTCTGATTCGAAACGATTAACTTAAAAAAGACAAAAATAAAAGAATATCCATACCAAAAGACCCTGTTATTCCTTGTTGTTTGCACCATAGGCTAGAGGTTATATTCCACCTGTAGCAACTAGAAATACTTAACGGAGACCACATAAAGTGTATGTGTTCTTAATAATCAATAAAATCTATGTCATTCAGAACATGTCCGTCCGCATGTCGGTGGAAAATTTAATAGAACTTAGATCGCATAATATTGTGTTATATTCATAGGCAGACTAAGTTTAAAATCGGTTAAAGTCGGTCGAGTAAAACAAAATTTGCCGATACTGCAACCGAATCTACTTCTTGGAATACGAATATCATTCCGACATTTTTCCTTTTATTCGTTAATTGAAGGCAATGTAGAGTAATATTGTATATATACTGGAAAATATCATCCAAGATCATACATGTTTTCAAAGTGCCGACCTATTTATATACGCAGTTATACAAAATACCTATATATACGAGTATATAAAACATTTACATTTTTTCATTAAAAAAAGACGATATATAAATTAATCATACCTATTTTTCTTTTGCCAAAATCAATATATAAAAACCAAATCTAACCTTTTACCAGTATGGATCAGTATAACGCCTTCCACACTATGGAAGAGAGATGGTACAATGAGACGAATTCCGCCCAGAGAGGAGAAACTTTCCCACACGGGACCTGAATCCTGGCTTGGAATAATGAGCATTTCCTACACTTTCGCAATAATTTTACCATTTATTCATCAAGTAAAAGGAACATGTGGCGGTACTTATCAGGGGCCGGTGGGATATATAAGGAACTGCCCTATCTTGCTCAAGTCTTTGAATTAACCCAACTTTTAAAAACTGGTTATTTCTCAGAATTTTTCCTATATTTTTATCATTTATTCATTAATTAAAAGCTACAAGAGGTGAGCTTTTAATCTAATCGTGGGGTAGTTATGGAAATACACAAAAAGAATTGAATTTTTACAAAAAAGGGCGCAACATCCGAATATTATCCTTCCTGAGATTCTCACTTATTTGACAGTGAGTCGGTACATCTTTCACGACACTGTTAGTGGGTATATAAAGTCCAGCGCGACGAACTTATGACACTTATTCAACTTTACGCCCTTCACTTCTTTTGCTCTATATTTTTATCTAAAATATTTTAATTTTTTTTTACTAATACAAATTTTATTGGATTGTTCGGAAAGTTCGTTCGGTTAATTCGTTAGTTTATCATACGTCACTTCTCTTGAGGTAGAGTTCCTTCAAACACTATCAAAACTTTCTACCACCCCTTTTCTAAACTGTTTACTATTGTTTACTTATGTATGTTCTTGTTCTAGTCGTGATTGGTTACATCGTTTTAAAAAGCGGAAAAAATGAGCGAAAAAGAGCATTTTATGCATATTATGCTGTATTATTTCCGAAAAGGAAAAACGGCGACTTCTCCGTAACGGACGCTCCCAGATCAGGACGACCAAAAGAAATTATTTCCGAGGAGGTGAGAGAACAATCAGGGAAATAGCTTAGATAATAAAAAAAAATCAGTCTGAACCGTTCACGGGGTCATAAAAGAGTTCAAATTTATGAGTAACCTCGATGTATGAGTACCCTGCTGTCTCACCGAGGCCTCACGCTGTCTTGCGGATCCGTCAGAAACTCTCAGAGCTTGGATGGAAAGTTTTACCTCACTTACTGCACTCCCCAGATCTCGCCCCGTCCAACTTTCACCTATTTCGCAATTTGTGCAACCACTTGAAAGGTTTGCATTTTCATAACGACGAGGAAATAAAAAATCGAATTGAACACTTTTTTCAGAAAAACCAAAAAAAAAAACTCAGAGAGGTGGGAAGAAGTTATTAAAAAAGGGGGAGATTATACAGGGTTGCCCATATTCGACGGACCCATGTTTAAAAAAAAAAAATCAAAGAAAAAAATAAAAATTTGGCGGTTGGCAATCTTATTCATTTAATTTGTTCCAAGTAAATTTGTTTACATCAATTTTTGAATATGATATCTCTCAAGTGGCCGCCTCTGGCGTTGATGGCGTATTGTGCCCTTTTTGCAGCATTTTCCATCGTTTTCGCCAACATTTCGGCCGGAATAGCGGCTATTTCTTCACGAATGTTGTCCTTGAGCTCTTCTACGGTCCTTGGCTTGTTAACGTAAACCTTTGACTTCAAATGTCCCCACAAGAAGAAGTCAGCGGGCGTCAAATCGGGCGAACGCGGTGGCCAGTCCAAATCACCACTTTTCGACATCAAACGGCCCGGAAACAAATTCTTCAGAAAATCGATTGTTATGCGACTTGTGTGCGGTGGAGCGCCGTCTTGTTGAAACCAGAACTGCTTCATACGCTTTCGACGAATAATTGGCATCACAAAATTGGTCATCATGTCGCGATAACGCTCCTGGTTGATGGTAACAGCATGGCCATTTTCGTTTTGGAAGAAAAACGGCCCAATGACCGTTTTCGCACTAACGCCGCACCCAACTGTGACTTTTTCGTCATGAAGAGGCAATTCTTGAATCTCCTGAGGATTTTCAGTGGCGTAAATACGGCAATTTTGCTTATTTACGGTCCCACTCAATGTGAAATGGGCTTCATCGGACATGATAATTTTGTTCCAAAATTGCTCGTCATCATCGGCCATTTCGATGACTCGTTGGGCCCATTCCAATCGACGAGGCTTGTCCGCAGGCAACAATCCTTGCGTCAATTGAATTTTGTACGGGAACAAATGCAAATCAACGCGAATAATCCGTTATAAAGTAGACCGACCATGCCCAACTGCTGAGAACGGCGTTTTTGGGATGTTCTTGGGGACCTCTCAACACTGGCTCGTACGGCAGCGATATTCTCGGCCGATCGCCTTGGTCGACTTTTATTTGGCCTTTTCGGATTAGAAAGAGCCTCACCAGTCGAAAATTTTTCGTATAAACGCTTAATGGTGTTCTTAGAAGGCGCACTTCTCACATTTTTTAATATTTTAAAAGCACGTTGAGTTTTCACAATTGACTTCTTCTGTTGAATGTAAATTTCAACTATTTCAGAGCGCTCGCGTGGCGTGTATTGTTCCATGGTAAAAATCTGCTTGGACTGACGCTTCAAACGCGGTATGTCATTAAGCGATCTGACATTTCTGTCAAAAGTTATGGCGTTGCCAGATGGGTCCGTCGAATATGGGCAACCCTGTATAATACATTAAAATAATTATTTTCTTGTATATGCATTTGTAAGCAAATTTCTTTTAAAAATCAAACGAACTTTCCAAACCATCCAATACTATCAAAAATTATGGACGCAATGCCGAAATTTGTAGAATGTCAACAGAGGTAAAAATTCGCCGACAAAATTCCTGCTTTCAATGGAATGTGGATGTTCATATTAAATCAGCTTATTGGAATATGTTCGCTGCAATTCTGCCGTGACAGGCCTGGCTATGTGAAAGGTCGCACCATATTATTGAAACCACAAAGAGATTAAACAGATTCCTTTTTCTGATAATTCTAAAAAGAAAAATTCATTCAACATCTTCAAGTAACAACTTGGTATCAACATTCATCAACCATCCTACACAAAAATTTAGCATTCACAATTCTGTTTCAAAATTAGTAATATTGTTGCAAGTTAAATGATCGTTAAAACGTGTTACAAAAAAAGTCATTGTATAATTTAATAGTGAGAGGAAAGCTTAAACAATTTTCTATTCAAACATTATTTAAATCAAAGAGAGCGTAAGCGATTAGAATTGTGTTCACAAGCTCGTATGCTATTTAAGCGAGAAGCAGAAATAAAAAGCTGCTAAAAAGTAGACCCAGTCAATCGTTGAAATCGTTTTAAAATGATAACTAGAGGATACTCTTTGAATGGATGCTATTCTCTTTCTTTTTAATATTTTAATTATATTGTCCATAAATGGCGATGACCATTTTTCTCATTGAGCTGAATGGGATTTGGCTTCAAGAAACTCTGGCTGGAAACACTAAAATGCAAAACTAAGCTTGTTTCATGTTTGTGTGTTCCAAAAATGTGAGTATGGAGTAGAATTTTCCTGAATTTTCCGAAATTCGATCGTTAAATTTTCATCCATACTTGCAGCAAAAGCACAAATTGAAATTGTTATGCCTTCAGTTAATGAAGTTCAAATATACGTCACATTTTCCGAAAGCATTAGCAGCCATTGATGGGTTAATTTTATCATATTACTATTCCCACCCAATACTAAGAATTTTTTATGCGTACTTCCTCTGGGTATAATTTGTACATTAACATAACTAAAGTAAAGTTATGACTTTAACACTTGACATTGCTTCAGGCAATAACATAAATTATTTTGCGTCCTTAGGCTCTTACCAATAGTCTACATCTCAATTCTACCACACCTTTCACTTTGCTTTGTGGTTTAATTCTTCCAACACAACCTCAGACTTGAGCAAAATGTCGAGTTGCCTCAACTCAGAAACAATAAACTAAGAAAACATAACGTCCCAAACAGCTAGAACTGTTAACTAGTCTAAGCCATAACATAAACTGACGCACGCACTTACATAAACATTCATGCGTACATTCATATATACCCATTTATGTGTAGCATGTAGATATATTTGTCTTAGTTGCGGTAATTAACAAAACCCATAATGTATTTTATTATCGTCGAATTTTCCATTTGCCACTGACTAGGACATAGGAGGCGCAAAACAAACAACCCCAGAAAAAGAAGTAACCACCAGAAAAGTAGAGAATAGCCAAAGGAAATGGAAGCACAAAACAAAAGCATTTAAATGTACACAAAGAGATACACATGACCATTCACAAATTCTACAAAGAGTGCATTCATGGTTGTACTTAAAGAAAAGATTCAAGACTTACGCCGAGTTATGTTAACTTAGTGCCTTTGAAATTGGCTGACTCACACACAGAAAACATGTTGAGGTGGCTTCCCTTTGGATCATCCGTAACCACAAATAAACAGTTATGCGCATAAAGAAGCATACTCATATGCATGTGTGAGTGTGCGCTTTTCAGTAGCAATTATTCATATCCCACAAACACAGAGAACCATTTGACACAGTTGTATAACTTCCCATTTGTGTATTTGTGCGTTTCGCCTGCTGTTTTATCAAAGAATGACTGGTGAGCAGAAAAAAATATTTCAACGTTGAAATTGGAAGGTAGGTAGCCTTCTTCAGTTGATGTCTATCTTCCGGATTACCCTCGCATAATCGACATTTTGAATTCGATTACTGTCATTTTATCTAATTTTGGTGCGCTGGGTAGAAGAAAATGTTGTAGACAACTGTATAAATACTGCTTTCCGTTTGTCGGACTGCTTTCCGGGTATGGAGGAGATGAATTCTGTTAGTTTTTATGTACACAAGCCTTGGTATGAATTCCCAGATCCTGAAGATAAAGTCCCCGGATTGCCGTAGAAGAATATGAACTATAAAACAGTATTCAAGCATTGAGTTTACCTCTGCTTTAGTTGATTCTCATCGTTAGTAATGAATAAAAGTCTTTACGATAAACTAGAGCAGTTCAGCAGCTGTTAATTATTAAGGCAGCAGCCGAAATTATCAAATACCTCCAATACAAAGGTTGAGAAACTCGGCCTACACTTCATTCAGAAGAAGTTAATTCAAGCTCTTTAGCGTCAGATAGTAATCCATGCAGATGATGACTTGATCTGGTCCAGGATCAACGTGATGACTATTGCCTTGCACACGATGTTGAAATTGGCAAGGGAGGAATGGGTTACATTGATGATATGTATATTTACCCGTGCCGGTGTTAAGGCCAAAGCCATTTCAATGGAGTAGTAAAAAACATTACTTACATATAATATAATGGCAACGCCTAAAATCAATTATAAACGGAACTTTCGACGATCGTTGTCGATTATAGACAATTTATCCAATGCGTGATCAATATTTTTAACTTGATTGCAGCCAATTTATCCAGTATTGGCTATATATCATTAAAGAATGCATTGATGTAGATTCAGGACACAATAAATGCATCGGATTATGTTCCTATATGTACTGAGCACAAACCTCTAAATAGAAATCACTTGTAGTGCAAAGAGGGCAAAAGGCGAAAGACATTAAAAAATAAAAAATGTAACGTAATTAAATACATTCGACTTTATTAGAAATATTGTTTTCACTTTTAAAATGGCAAAAATACAATTCTTCCAGCATTCAACTATAATTTTTGGTACGATGAGTATCATATTAAAACGCCAAACATTGGCTCCACAAAAATTTGAATCAATGACAGAACGACATAATGGAATGTTACTAATAGGTATTATCCAATTTTTGTATTACCTTTCCCATCGGTATAAAAATATACACATTTTACAGCAAGATAGCAGACCTCTTAAAAAATATTTTACAATTGAGCTGTGTGTCATACTGCCATAGAAGACTCTTCAAACAGCTTTTATCAATAGAAAAGTGACTTGTCCTGCAAGTGGTGTCCAATACAATTTTACGAAAAAAAAGTGATCCCCTAATAAGCAGGGCAACAAGAACTCCAACTATTTTTTCTTTCCACCATCGTAATTTTATCTTATAAATTGCGATAAGTGATCAATCTTCAATGAAAAGTACTGTATCCAAGATAACAAACTCTTTAAATATAAAACATCTACTACTAATTTGCATGTTTTTAAATTTATGCTGTTGTTGTTGTGTTGATACATTTCAATCGATGTCGATTTCGATTTCGTGCCTGATACTTCACATTTAAAAACTTTTGACTATTAAATTATAAAAATTCAAAGAAACTGCACTGTTCTTCATGTGTGGATAATATAATTTCCTTATCCCAAACACAATTGATATTAATTCGTCGGTATAAGTGAGTAATAAAATTATATATATGGGATCATTGCCAATGTCGTTTTTTTTCTTAAACCCAATTAAATTTTTGTTTATTGGGAAGACCAAGGAATGTGTACCCTTTGCTATAAAGTGGAATGTATACGTATTCCTGCCATATCAGTATACATAGCTCAAGACTCATTTTTGGGTGCAATCGTAATAAATGCTGATAAAAATAAATTTCCCGATTCCAAATACAAAACAATACCTTTGTCACATAATGGAAATTAACTTGATGGAAAAAGTGAATAACAAAACAGTTCCGAAAGGTCCAATTAGAACTTGACTTATTGGGAAGATTCCCACATGTTTCTCCTTTCCTACATAGACATAATTATGAAATGTCTACATATATCTGCAATAGCACTATAACTTATGACTTATTCTTGGTATGCAATTTTAATAAAATGTTGATGAGTATAAAAATTAAATTGTGACACAAATTAATATACGTACCTTTTGTTCCACTAACAGACAGCATCTTCGTTGGTGTCATATCGATTTTTTAAATGAGTACACTACTAAAGCCAATTTATTGCATAAACATCAATCATTTCGTAGCCGTTCCGTAGGAAAAGAAATTCATATATATTTCATCAGTGCAATCATGCAATATTTGCTAATTTAGTTTGACTGACTGACAAACTGCCTCTGTAGACATTACCACAACCACATTTTGACCACAAAACTTCAATATCTTCTATTTTCAAAATGTTATCAAGCGATCGCAATGTAAGCAACGAATTTATCCAAATTGATCATTTATGATTTCTCAAATACAAATCTTTGAGAACAAGGGAAATAATTTGGCCAGCACTCTTTCCGCACTTATGCAACGCTATTACGCCGACTCGATTCTCTTTAACGCCCCACTCCATGTTAATAGATTGCAAACTGAAACCAAACTGACTAGTATTCTTCACTAATCAGCGCATGTGTTCTGAAAAAAAAGTTAACGGTTCTATTCCCGCAAGAAGTTTTGAACGATAAGCGCTGGAAATTGTGTAACAGAACATATGGCAGGACTATGTATATATTTGATCCATTTGGTCAATACATTTCCCTCAAGTATTGGCGTGTGACTAAAATCGAATGGGAATTTCCTAGTGATTTGCTAAAGATTTTATAGAAAAAGCATTAAATGAAGGATACGTAAATTTTGACCACATCTGAAATTCAGAAAATGTCGACAATATTTCAATTACGCTACGTAGCTAATTACTGAGCTAAATTTCAGGGGACTAAAATTGTTGTTTGAACTAAATGAGCTATTTATCTACATATAGGAGATCTAAAATTTTAAAGTATCATTAACAAAACTTAAAGTAAAATAAAATATATATTCAATGAAACGTTTTCAAAGATATATAATTTTAAGGACTTATTTTATAGCTGAATGTTCGCTGTAAAAATCGCAAAAATTACAAATTTCTTTATATTTGATTGGCAAAATTCAATGATGACGATGGCGCCAAAAATTGCCACATATGTAGTAAAATATGTGTATCCTAAGATCTTCACAAAAATAAATATTTATGTTACTCTTATATAACATACATTCATGTTTATATGACTCATACATCTTTTGAACTATTAATCAATGAAACTTACAAATTGTAAAATTAAACAACATTTGAACTCAGTCTAAGCCATCCACATACAGAAATGTTCCGTTAGGAGTTTCAATTATTGCGAACATTGAGTTGTTGCCACAAATGTTCGACAGAGCGAAACAAAAGTTTAATGGAAATAAAAAACACTTAACCCTGAATGATGAATGATGAAAAACTGTACTTAACACACAAAGTGTTGGCATGCAACACCCTTTCCCACCTAATTTCTGGTCTAAAATCTGGGTCATCATTACAATGATCATTATCTCCTATGTAAAGACTCCACTCTAGTATAAATTTCCCATAATCATTTTTGTTAATTCAAAATTAAGCGCTGCGCCCTGCAAATCTAAAATGAAATGACTGTCGTCCTCCGATAAATAAAGTCATGAATGGCTTCGAACGAAAAACAACGATTATGCTGACGAACTTATAGCTATGACAACAACAAATAAGGCATACTTTTAGTTGTCAACAAGATTTCAAACATCTCCCCTTGCCAACACATTTACAATTTAGGTTAGTAGAGCGTGCATTTCAAAATGTTAATCCGTCCATTCATCGTTCCAAAGGACCTTCAAACCTTGTAAATTGTTGTTTATATTTTACCCAGCAAAAAAAGCGAGTGCGAGCACTTCGGTCACCGCCCACATCTTCCTCTCGCTTACAATAGTCTAACGTTATAAATGGTGTCAAGGCCGTTTGAAAATGATTTCTAAAAGTGGGAGTCGGTGTTGAGCAGTAAATGCATTAACTGAGCATTTACGTAAAACAACACAAGACATTTCATAAATATCCTCATGTATTGTTCAACATTTTCTATAAATTGCATTTACGACGCTCTCCGATTGTGCAATGTAGGTTACCGACAACACATACGTGAATATACTGTTCACACACAGATACGAAAGTACATAACCAGATACACACATGTACACTAATACGAGGCTTGTTTATACGAATTGCAGAGCATCCGTGCAACCTGTTCTTTTCTGTTCTACGTAATTTAAAGCTCTCCATGGAGACTTTGCCATCACAATTACTTGTATTCACACACATTCACAAATGGCCTCGTGCCGATTTCGATATCGTTTGGATTTTTCTGTTCAAGCTTCTTCTTTATGCTACTGAAACATGCACACGTTTGCAAGTGCATGCCTGCCTGCCTGTCATGCAAAACGGTAACCCTGTGTACAATTTTGAGTGTCAGAAGTTGCAGCACGTTTTCCGAGCCAAAGAGAAAAAGAGAGTGTGAGTAAGAGAGGGAGAGAGATTGTATGTTGCATTTCGTCATCGTTTCATGTCGGCATCCTATCGTTTCGCCTATATTCATGGTGGCGCGCTCAAAATGACATCAACTGCATTTACCGCTTCACCACTACATTCACAACTGGCACCGGCCACGCACCGGTTTAGTTGCAAATTTTCCAACAAGAAGTATCTCTGAACGTAAAATATTTTGTTTTATTACTTTGTTGGATGTAACAGTGGCGAATTTTATCAAACCTTATTCGAATTGTATAACTTTAACTGAGGACTTTATAATGAAAAATTACCATCGCCTTGCCAGGCGCAAAGTAGGTTTGCCGACTATATACATATTTATAACCATTTCTAATATGTTTCCTGTAACTGTTTAAACATTTTGTAATTTGAATTTCGTTCAATTCGTTGTAATTTCAGGCCAATAAGACACGGTTTGTTTGTACCTGGAAAGGCTGCACCATTAGCGAGCATACAAAGGCCAAAATTGAACGCCACATACGTATTGTCCATCTTGAGTAAGTACATCTCTATCATCTATTAGAGGGTTTGAACCTAAATAAGAGTATAATGTATGAAAATTGAAAACCGGTCGGGTTCGACTTAAGTCATTATAAAAACAAACGATAACCTGTTAATGAACACATAAATTAAGGGTTTGAAAACAAAAAGGTGACACTTTGAATCAAGAAATCGCGAAACCTATCTGTATTAGTTTTACTCACATTTCAATTTTTATGAGTTAAATACATATAATAAAATAAAGGACTAAAGTTATGTTATATTAAATTATTGATAAGAGAAATTTTAGTTCCAACTCTAAACGTGGTACACGTGTGAGCTATTACGAAGAGGTATTTCGAAAATGAGCGGAAATTAATATGAATCTCAACATACATCAGGCATGTTGTGTACTAAACGTAGAATATGTTAGGAATAGAAGTCACGAGGATCAAACGCAGTAATAGACATAAATAGAATCGCGGAAAGGGATAAAATCTATTTTGGTTTTATTTTGATAACGTTGTGCCTGGTAAACTTGAAAAATTAATGAGAGCTATGTGATGACTACCTATACATTCAATATATTTGACATCTAGTATTAGACTTCAACATTAGGTCAGAATATACATACTGTGTAAGTATGTTGAACTGAAATAGATGAAGCTTGCTTTTGTGAGACCTCGTAAGTGAAAGGTGACTAGGAACAACTTGACTCCAATTTTATTATAATCGGGAACTATTTCTCGCTAGCGGAAAATATTTCTGTAGTCTTGAGCGCCAAATTTCTGAAAATACGATGTGCTACAAATATAAATATCGGTTTCAGACACCAAAGCGCTTAATTGACTCAATCTTCTGACTATATTATATATAAATATTAAAAAATATATGTATATCCCAATCTTAATCTTAATGTCAAAATCGAAAAGTAGATGTTAAAAATATCAGGAATAGGAATCACAAAGCTGGCCTGGTCGACTTGCACGAAATCATGTCTTACTTTACGGAACAAATGTGCTAAAAGATATAAAAAATAATCATGACTTTGTGGTCCACATTGTTTATTGACATAAGCTATAAAAACTTATAACTTTGTAATCCATATTCCCAGTTTATATAATATCTGGTATTAGATTTTGACAACACTAGCTGTGGATAAAATATACTACACATGTGTATTAGGCTAAAGTAGACCCTTTTTGATTTTTCCAATCGTGACATTTCATTAATCAAAGAACATCAGGAAAATCGTGCTATCCCAAAAATTAGTAGTAGTAGTAGTAGTTTTAAGTGCATCGTATATTTACACATATATATGTAAAGTAATATGTAAAATTTAATTGAATTATTAACTAATAAACTTAATATAGAGGGACTAATTTTCAACCAATGTAAGTAGCTTTTTGAAAGAAGGGAAAAGTCACGACTATTGTTTCACTTAAAAACATCAGTATAATTATATTATATTCAAATAACATTACATTCAATAAACAGGCATGTCACTGGCCTGTTTCGCTAACCGTCAGACATCGAAAATCGTCTCAAAATGTCAGCCCTTACGAATTCAGTTGTAGCTCCATTTCCTTTGTTCAGGAAACTCTTCCAACGAGATCCAAACAATTTTATCCATACTCACAAAACCAAACAGTTTTCAAATAGATTTTCTATATCCTTGGCGACCTCCACTGTACCTTGACTACTACTACCACTTGACTACTTTGAATATACTAGTACGTTGCACAGTCTTTACTAAAGAAATGTTGCCTTAAATCGTTAACTAACAACAAAACAAAAAAAATTCAAAGGCAACATGAGTGTTGCCTTGACCAACAAATTAAGCAGCAAAACGATGATATAGAAAAGAAATGAAATGAATGCGCCCGCGCACCTTTTTATGTATGAATTCTTCAGTACAACAAAAAGCAAACGACGATGCAGTCGGTGCTCTAATTACTATTGAAAGTAGGTTAGTGTTGTTTGTTGCTGTGGATGGTTATTTTTTATACCGTCTTCATTCAAAATTGCCGGTGCAAGTAAATTCAGAATGAAATCAGGATATTAGGCCAAGGTTTTTTGTAAGTGCTACATACTTGCTATAGCTTGCGTCCTCCCTTCTTGTGATTATCGTCATTATCGTTATCAACAAGAGAGTTTTTTTATTGCGAATGGGAAAAATAAAAAACATATATTTTGTTAAGTTATTGTTTAATAAGTGTTGTTTCTTTAAGTTTTACATATTCGTTTTTTTACTATTATTTTCGTTTATGTATATATTTCTATATGTATATTATATATAGTATATCTATAGGTAATGTATATAGCAAAAACTCTATATTTTAGTACAAATTGTATCGTTTTCTTTTTTTTTTTTCTTTTACCTAAAAGTATTGAGAATGTGTAAAGTCTTGTAGTTGAAAATTAATAATTATTCCAAAAATCTAAAAAACGGAAATTCGATCTCTAATTCCAAAGAGATCAAATCGTTATTTACAATCTTTATTTACGGAGGCGTCCTGTATTGCACATTGACGTGGAAGTCGATTTGCATCAATAGTAGAATCTAGAACAAGCCAACAAAATCATGCATAGACGGAAATGCAGCGCAACCAAATAAAATGTTGTATGAATTTGAAACATGTAGCTGGGAAATTGAAACTTGTTAAAAGTAGTAACGTTCTAGTCACATTTTAATTACGATTGCAAAATAATAGGTAATTGCACGCATAATTTGTACGTAGGAACTCGATTAGAACAAATCTTATAGTTTCACAGAAATTACAGATTCAAAGTAAAGCTAGCTACTATGTTTTTTATGAAAATATTGAAATTATTTCCTGGCGCAAAATTTTCAGTGTTATTACTGTTTTCCAAAACTGAAATCGCAAGGGCTCATATTTTCAATTCTCAATTTTCTTGTTGAAACTAAACATTAAAAAGCTTGCAAAAATCGGTATCGATTATCTTATAGCACCTATTTGCAAATCAGTGTTAGAAAGTTTTCCTCCCAAAAAAACATAGCACTGCTTGGTGAAAATATTTAGCTTCAAATTTAAAAAATCTGTGAAATTTCTACTGCTTCCGTTTTGATAGTAATTTCACGGCAATTTTTTTCAAATTCTACATTCACTTCGCAATCCTATTAATTGTTTCACTTTCCTCTGGCCAAACCATTTGAATTGAAGCAGAAACAATGTTATGCGTGACAAAAATATACGAGTATGTTGTAAACAAGAGACTTATTATACATATCTTCTTTATAGCTCTGTTTCGCAAAGTTTATTTGGTTATAGCTTTTCATTTTGCTTTTTCCATTTCGTTCATATTCGTCCAATTTTAAGACATAACATTTACCTTCCCTTCAATTATGGTTATCTCAGTTGTCAGTGACTTTGAATCCACGTCTATATATATTTCTGTTTAAAAGTTCATTTAGAAGGCAAATTAAAAATGAAGTTTTTCGAGTATTTGGTAAATCCACTTTTGAATGATGGGGAAACAAGCAACAATAACTGTCACTTGTATAATGGTTCCTACTTTACAAAAGTAAAATAACCCACTTAAGTTCAGTTTAAGAACGCAAAACACTTTTTCTTTAATAAGTTTCTAAATTTGCATCTTTTATCCGTACATTCAAACTGAATATTCATAACTTTCGCATCTTTTTTATTTTTATATTTCAATATTGATCATTGTGTTCAGAACTCATTTATAGTAAGTAAAACGTTATTGTTAGAAATAATAATAAATACATTTATAAATAATCTCTCTTTCGTATGAACTTATTTTATTTTCAAAACCATTTCTAAACCCTATGAGACACAATATTATATAATATCAATAATTTGTTTAATATTAAAATTTTTATTTTGAATAAATCAAACTGATTTCATAAGTTAATACGAAATGTCGTACAAAGCAAACTTAGAAACATATGGCTGTGTTTATTTCTTATTTATGAACTAGTTCTAACTATTTAAGACATGAAACTTACAGCATTTACAATTATATAATGTATATTAAGCAGCTATCTTAAATCTTAACTAAACGTTTAACATAATTAAAACCAAAAATTGAAAAAACGTTAAAGGACATTCGATACATAGATTATATAGTTTGACAGTATGCCAAAAAAATAAAAGCCGACATGAATTTATCACTAGATTTATGCAATTGCTGACAGCTGAGAGAAAATGTAAGCTGTCATAAGCAAGGCCAACATAAAAGTCAAAGCAAGAAATTTCCCAAACACCAGATGATATTTTGACATATTTAATGGTACCATGTATAAGGTTTTCAAAAATTAATTTCGTAAATTATACTTGTTTAATGCAAATATAGCGCTAAAAACCGAAAAACATTTAGGCTTTTGGAAGTGCGATTTCTTGAATTTTCGAAAGTCTTTTTACCTGATTGCTCTTTATGCTTCATCAGTGATGCGTTTTCCAGGCATTGTCAGAATATATAGTACGTAGGCTAGCAGAGCAACTCGCCCTTATGTCGTTCTTTCATTATCTAATAAAATTATTTCCCTGGCTAAGAATAAGAAAAGAGAAAGTCTCTCAACGTATAGCCTTATACAATTTTATGCAAAATCTGATAATCGGTTAAAATGTCAGCACGAACTCTCACGAACAACTTATGAAAATTACAAAAACAGAATGCAACTAAAGGTCGCCTTTTAATAATGATTTTTAATTGAGAACCCAGTCTTAAATATCAATAGTATATCAATTTTTAAGGATCAGCGAAATTAAATAACATTAAATTGTACTGCTTTGTCAAAAAATAGAAAACGAAATTGACACATTTATGTTTTTATCTATTTTTAATGGGATAGTGTTGCAGCAATAGTCTGATAAAGAAATTAGGAAACGAAATTGCGACATTTTCTGTTCGTATTTTTTAAAAGGATGGTTTAGCAGCAGTAAGTAGTAATGTTATGTAATACGAAAAAACTTGATTAGAAACATAAATACAAAAAGGGTATAAAACATACAATCGTTGTGGTATTGTGACGGAAATATGCGACCTTTATCATCAGATTTCAAGCGATATAATTTACAATAATAGAAGTATAAATTATGATGTCATCTTATCAAAAATAAAACAAACATTGAAACTTTTGAACTAAAATTCCCCTATCTCTTATTCGAAGCTGGGATGATATCTGAATTAACAATAAAATACAATTTCGCATCTAACTCTAAAGCCCGTGATTGCGATTTACAAAAATATAAATATTTAGACATAAACAAAATAAAAAAAATTCTCTAAAAAAAAGTGTAAAATATAAATTTGTAAAAAAAATAAAACATCTAAAGTTTACGCTTACAAATTAAGGGGAGTGGAAGGACAGGGATCGACGGTGATAACAATGTTTAACATCATCTTTTGGAAGTGAAAATTAAGAGTTGCGGAGGTGGTCTGATGTTCTTTTGATGCAAAGGAAACTGGGTCTTTTGTTAGAATGATGGTGGGTAGCATTATAATGGATGTGATTGATTGATTGTGATTTGTTTGTTGGCTGTATATATTTACGACTGGGGATGCATAAGCGATTGAGATATATCCATAGAAACATCGGTGAGGCCATTAACCGCCATGCCATTAACCATATTACCAGCTACAACCGAAACGAAAGGTAAACCAAAAAATAAAGAAAGGAAGAAAAGACGTTATGTTTCATAAGCTAAATCGATAAACTATTTGGTGGAACTATGCTCACTTGTACGTTGTCCCTGAGTGTCTAATTGAGACCAGTACTGTTCGGAAGGACTTTGAGTACAGGTGCCCGGTGGCGCTGTCACGGGGGCACCGGTGTACCGAAAATATGGATTTTTCAAATCCAATGTGTTACTAGACGATATCAAAGTGCCCTCGATGTGCAAATCAATGGTTACGTCGTACGACTGTCGACGATTGGCTTCCAAGAGGACGCGACCGGTGAGGATTTGACCCTGTTTGATGAAAATAGGCATGGGCAGCAAACAGCGGACCTGATACCAGTGCGTTAATGGAGCAGTGGGTGATGTAGATAGCCAAACCTGCTGGCTGGTGCCACAAAATTCCACGTCGAACCAGAAGGCCAGCCCATGACAAATACCAGTTTGTAAAATGTGGAATTCCAGTGGAATATCTAAGAGTGGAAATTCTTCAAACTGTAACCACAAATGTGCTGGTATTTCTCTATCTTACCAATATTATGCAGATCATTTTCGTTGTCTCGCAGGAAATCACAAACATGACGCACTGATTTGGCCATGCAAATGCGAATATCAAATGTATCCACAATCGGCTGACGAAAGTACTCTTTCATGCCTTCCTTGTGCAGGGTTGTTAAATCGACTCCGTGGAATGCTGACTGATACCAAAAGTTGGCCTTATTATATTGCTCAGAATATAACGCCTCATCGGAGAATGGCGCCACATGCAAGTCGCCATGTGTGGGGAACATTTTACCATTGGGTTTTAGCCATTTCCGGGCGTGCAGATAGGTCTCCAACATTCGCTCATTGTACAACATATAACCCATGGGTTCCGATATAATAACATCGACGTGTTCCGGCAAATCTATTTCTTCGATCTTGCCAGGCATAACAAAAATTTTATCTTGAACGTGATTGGACTCTACCAACTGCTGCGCATATTGAGCCATATTAGAAGCTTCTATGGCATAAACTTTTGCCGCACCAGCTTGGACGGCAAAAAACGAAAGAATCCCTGAACCAGCACCCACATCCAAGATAACCTTATTCTATAAAACGAAACCGAAAAAAAACTCATAAAATTGACAAAATATATAAATTTCGTCGAAACTTACATGAAAATCTATTGAATTCCCCAAAATAGCTCTTTGGTAGGTGCTAGTCCGTACATAGTCCTGCATCATGTTCTGTTGTTGTGACAAATATCCATAGAATTGAAAATACTGAGAGGCGGAAGACTCTTCGGTTCGCTGTGAGAAAACAGACTTAGGCCGTAGACGTTTAACATGATCGATTAGCTTACGGAATCTTTGTTGTTCTGAAAAAAGCAGCATTTCATTTCGGAAGGAAGTATGTAACTCACAAATGGTTTTTTTTTTCTTTTGTTTCTTTTTTTCTCTTTTTTTGTTAACGCTATATGTAAATACCGGATTTTTGAGCGATTTTGCGCATCACCTTCTTACCTTGTTCAGCCGAAAATCGCAGAATATAATTGTCAGTTCCAAATGATATAGCAAATGTCTGTCGCCCAACCTGAGCCGCATCCGTATCGACAGTCAAAAGATATTCTTTCAATATATTCGATGGCGATGAGTCTACGAGAAAGGAATGTCCCTGTTAGACAATTTGTTAATTTGAGGCAATGGAGTGGAAAAGTGCTGCACTTAAAAAAATTTTAATCTGGAACTCCGAATTTTCTTGCCCAGAAATGAATATTCCATTATTTTCGTATAAAAACATACATATTAAGAGGAAACGTTTATTTTATTTAATAAAAAATTACGGAAGAAGGTAAATCACATTTGTTTGAGTGAAAAAAGCGGGATTCAATACAAAAGCTGCTTGGAGCGAATAGAATGCGAATTATTGCATGTTTACAACTTTTGTACAACACTCAAACACTTTTCATTGACATATCTAAAAACAATGGCAATTAGAAAGGACACATTTTGCGGCTCCTCAGTACCACATTTTCAACTCTAATAGCTCAAAAAGGGTTTTCTGTCAAAGTGGATACGTTTTCCAAAAATTAACAAAAAAGGTATTTTCGTGCAAAGGGCGCTTTTGCATTTTCGCTATTTTGTAACTAAAGTTGGCTATTGATTTCAGAAGTGAACTCCAAATATGCACGTAACACAAAAGTGTAAAACGGTGTAAACTTGCGCATATACTAATGTTCCAAATATTATCACATTGCTAATTTCTTTGGACATGGTGGCCATTCTGGACTTTCAATTTGTGGATGCGCTGTAGTTTGTTGTTTATTGCCGTACGGGTGCACATAAATAACCCTAAAACATAACTTATCTGTCAGAATGAATAGTATCAAATCGGCGCCATATAACTGACACAATAATAATCGACTGTGCGCGCCTTCGAACTTGCCGACAATTTCATAGCTTTTGCAACAAATATTTGCCCACGTTACGCCAACGTATTACGCCGTTTGCTGCACACATCAACTAATAAGTCAGGTTCGAGAACATCGATGAAATGTATTTACGTATATAAAATTTACTACGTAAGTCGTTTTTCTGCGACAATATTTTTATTTTTTTATAACATTAAGATCTCAGATTTGATATTTAATATCCATGCATAGGTTCCTATCTCAACTGAATGCGCATTCAAGAAAACAGCGATTCTGCACTAATTTATGCGCTAGTCACCAAGTAATCGGCGTACAAAAAATTTAAATTATATTTATATTAGTACTGTATCTCCCCAGTTCGGAGATTCCAAATTCTCAGACCTGACGTGCTATACCAGAGAATAAATTTGGAACCATGTGGACCGAAAACTGGGTACAGCAATAAATGCATATCTTCTAATTTCTATCCTCTGCTGAAAGTTCATTCAAGAGAACTGGGAAAGCGCAACATTTTATGCTCCGCCGATATGGCAACTCTACTAGTAAGTCAATCAAAACAGTGTAAGTCAATTCGTTGTACACAAAGATTTTCATTCACGCAACTGTATTCATCACAAACAGCAATTATCAATAAAAAAAAAAACATTTCAATCGATCGATTGATAGCATTGATATGATTGTACCACTATCACTCACCCAGAGATAGTTTAATAAGTACTCCTTGCGAATCGTAACTGCAGAGCAGGGAACAGGTTCCCTTATATTTGGGGCTAAATTCCAATTTGCTTTCATCGGAAATTTCACTAATTAGGACACCAATGAAGCTGCAAGTGCCACTGGCACTCAGTACCGCCGACGCCGAGGTGGAGGTTATGGTGGCGACAGGCACAATGGCATTGTTCGTTAAATTAGCATTACCCAGTGCTTGTGATGCAGTCGTCGCTGACGCAGGGGAGGCAGATAAAGCGCTTGCTATTTGTAGGCTACTGTTAGTATTTGAGGACATTGTCTTTGTTATTTCTTGGCTGGGGTTTCTTTATAACGACAAAAGTGGGCCTTAAAGGTAATAATTGACTATACTATCACTTGGTATATTTCTATACTAGATGTTCGCTGTTTTTCTTCGCTCGTCTCTTTAATACCACTGTTGTTGTAGCTGCAGTAGCAATGTCCTGAATACTTTGTCAAATCGCCAATTTTTTAGGGGTTATGTTTTCTCCCTACAACTCGCACATATACAACTACTGCTGCTGTTGTACGTTCTTCGAATTGCTACGTTTTGCTTATTTTTTTAGCGCAAACACAAATGGTTAATAAATATGCATTATTCCTTCAGCGTTTTCGAATAACTTTCTCTCGTGTTATAGAATAGAGTTGTAGATTCCCAGGTCGAACAAATTTTACGCTCTGTCTTTTTCTTTCTTTTCCGACGCTCAATAATGCTGCTGCTACTGTCCTTGTTCTGGAACTACATTCGTTGGTAGTTAGTTGGTTTACGCGGGGCTGACTGGCCGAATGGTTGGTTTTTTGATAGGGCTTTGTGTTGTTCTTTTAACGACGGCGACGACGACAAACACGTTTCTTTTTGTTAATTTTGTACAAATGCTGCTGTACACCAAATTACTTTGTAATATCCTCCAAATTTTATGATTTCCAACGAAGTAATTACATAGATGACACAATTCGCTTCCACCGTCTGAAAATCACTTAAATTTAACACTTCTCATCGAAAACTTTGCAAATAGAAAACAGACAACATCAAGCGAAACGAATTTAATGAATGCGAAAAGACCAGACAACGAGTGGCAAACAAGCACAACGAGTTAGTGTTGTCAGACTAGTAAGGAAAGCAAACATATGGCAATGTCACGTTTGAATGCAGACATGGCAATGCTGATGGGACAGTATTGCAATTTGGAATAACACAAATAAAGCGATGTCTGGAGTGGCAGATTAGAATAAAACCTACCAGTTAATGAGCGCATGGAAAAATAGTAAGCGTTAAATTGTAATTAGCCTGATTGGGATATTGGTCGACATTGAATGGTACAAAAAAAAGGAAACTAACACTTTTGCTGAGCATCATATACAGCTGTATATACAAAAATATGCATAATATTACATTATGATAAATCGCTAACTTTTTATTGGACTATCGCATCTACCAAAACATTTTGTTGAAGTAAACAAATTTATTTGTAAAACACATGCGCATTTAACTACTTTTTATTTAAGAAATTTATCAATTTACCCACAGATAACTGAAAAGCAATAATGCTTTTACATATTAAATAAAAAATTAAACAACTTAAATGGTAGATTTCCTCTTTATTGATCGTTTTGAATTAAATTAAATTTGAAATCAAATTTATTTCAATCTCCTACAAACATATATGAAAATTTTTTATTTTTTTAATGCATCAACTCAATCAATTTAAACCTGAATTGTGCTTTTTAATGACAACAAGTTTCAATATTGAAATTCCTTTGTAAATGGGATTTGAATGTAAAAAGAAGGCAATTGGTTGTCATGAAACAAAATTATGAACGGATTTTGAGACAATATTTGTAAACCATTTTATATGCATGTCAAATAATTATAAGGGGAAAAAGTTTTAACTGGAGGAGAGAAAGTATTTGCATGCTACATAAAAAAGGGCTAAAAAGAAAACTTATCAGACGGTTTAATTATACAGAGATATACATTTCAAAATATGTGAAACATAAACATAAGAGAATAAGATAATTTTGTGTATTCCAAGCAAAATGTTGTGAAGTTAATTTGAACCGATAATAAATTGAAAATCGAATTTTGCGTTTTTCAGGGCAGTGATTACTAAGGTAATTAAAAAAAAAAAACAAAATGCATGTAGTCAATTATTATATTCATGTATGTACTTGCAATAAATCAGGTAAATAAAAAAATTTTATTTCAACTTTGTTGTTGTGAGTTCTAAGCTATTTCTTTGGCGATAACCTTGCTAATTAATGACAAATAACGAATGCAAGTGTGGAATTATTAATGATAAAAGTATAAGACTTACCATTCAAAGAGAATAATGTATATTTTATTTTTGATAGAAAAATTTTCTGCTTGGGGAATAAAGTAAAGCAGTGCTAATAACTTTAGCTACATTTTCATTTCACTTAAATTTTTTTGCAAATCTTTCCATTTTCACTTCAAATGAAAATAGCAATTTTTGTCCAATGAGTGCTTTCACCGCCACTAGTAAACAATTTCACACACGATGTTTTTCAGAGAGACTCGGAGTCTCTGTAACTTCTCTTTCTCTATTTTCCCCGCGAGTATCAACTCGTTTCGCTACAACATATTCGAAATGTTTTACTCGTTTCAAATGTTCATCGCACAGAATGCCCTACAACGTTTCAACTAATATGTACCTTTTCCCTTCCAACCGTTTGCGAAAAACAAAGAAGCGAGAAACGAATGGTATGGCCAACAAAAACTCAACGGGTTTGTGCTGCCAGACTGGTTCGTGAAATGAACACATGGCAATGCGTCATAGTATCCAGGCATGGTAATGCCGACGGCGCAGTGTTGCTATTTGGTACGAAATGAGAGCGTTACTTTTTTAATTAAACCGCTGACTTTAACTGAGTGAGTTGAATTTAAACCAACAAATATTTAATAAGATTTATTGGATTCCAAATTAATTCTGTTTAAAATTCTTGAGAAGCTGTCACAGAGAGTAGATGTTTTTTTATTTTGTTTGTTTCTCACACAATTTATCTTTTAATAAATATTGCGCTCAGAATTGGCCGAAGATATTTTTTAAAAAAATATCTTAATGTAAAAACAATTATAGATAGTAGTTGTTACAGATATGAATATAGTATATTTGGATTTATAGAACAAGGGAGCTCACATCGAACGATTTTTCTTAAAAAATATAACCTCGGATTTGTTCCGTAATTTAATTAAACAAATTAAAAAAAAAAAAAATTAAGGAGTTATTTAAATGATAGAAATTTTCATATCGACTGATTAAATTTGAAGTAATTTGCAAGTATTAAGTAATTTTTAGTACAATAATCAGGTTAAGCTAACTTTAAAAAACTTTCCTCAACATTCTGAATTGCCAGCAGATAATATTCTTAAAATTAAGTAAACCACTTTATTTTGGAATAAGATATGATAATGGCCATGTGAAAATAATTGTTTTAGCCATATTTCTATTTTGGGTTTACGCACGGATTTTTTAATAATATTGTAAGTCTTATGCCAATTTTTTTACACAGTTTTAAAAACTACTTTTTAAATAAATATCTACCTCCACCTTATTTCCAAATGTATTTCAACGTTTTTAAAATTTCCCTGCAATGACACATTAACAATTTGAAGGGTATACTCGTATGTATAATTATGTTTACATGTGTTGTTGATGGATGCCGCTGCATTAAGAAACTCAAATCTCTCTGTATTAATTCATATAATTCATAATTTAACATTTTCGGGGGTGTTTTAAAATGATTGAATTTAAGTGAATTCCATGATTTCTGCCATAATAGGCCTGACTATTTGATAAGCTGTAACATCTTGTTGGGACCACACAGATTTGATGTGGATTCTTTTTCGGAGTAATTTTAAAAAGAATAACATCTCGGCAGCAAACAAAAACATGATTATTATAGTTTTTTAGATGCCTTGGTTGGGTTTCTTTCGTCACATTATGCAAAATCATAAATTTTGCTTAATTTTTTCTCTAATTCATAACATTTTTCGCCTCTTCTACAGTAGTAAAAAACCTCGTCGCACTGTTGACCATCATATAGACAGTGATAGCCACGATAGTGATAGTCATGAGGAGGAGTTCTATTATACGGAAGTCGAAGACAATGACGATGACTGCAAAACTCCTAGTCCAACATCACCACCCACACTTAGCCACCGTGACATGGCGCGCCCACCACACGAAGATCCCGAATACCAAAGACAATTAGTTGGGAATTTCAAGTAAGTTCACACTTCTTGCATTTTTGTATCCACATCTTACCTTTTTTTGTCCCTTCACTTTGCAGGCAAGGACGTGCTGCTGCACAACTGCACCATCAGCAACAGATGTTAAGTGAACGACACATACAGCAACATCACAACAGCAATGGCCAGAATACTGTCTACATTAGTAGCAGCCAACAACAGCAATTGCAAAATAACAATACCAGCTGCATACCAACATCACCGCTGGCGCATCACAATTACACATGGCAGTCTGCAGCGGCTGCAACAACGGTGGTGACAACGCCGACATCCGTGGTGAACACCTCAAACAATAATGCTGCCGCAAGTAATTATCATCATCAGCAACAGCAAACGCAACAGCAGCCCCAACAACCAGTAACATCACAACTCATTAAACATGCCCGGGCCTCACCGCGTCCGTCCCAATCAGTAGCGCCATATCCATCACCAACATACGTCCATCAGCACCATAACTACAGCAGTCCGGCACCGATTAGTCCCAACAGCAGCAACACGTCGAGCTCAATAGTGCATCAACATAATCAAAACAACAGCAACAACAGTGCCAACAGTGTGCTACAACAGTTGTCCCAACAGAATGTGACAGTGACAACGCATCACAGCAACAACAATAGTCACCAATTACATCACCACCAGCAGCAGCTGCCGCAGCCACAACACCAACAACAATTGGCAACGGTGACCATAACGCCGAATTTCACACAAGTGCGAGGTGTAAGAGGCGGCTGCCACCAAGAAACGCATCGCCAGCATCAACATCAACAGCTGCAGCAGCATCATCCCCACCAGCAACACCATATGCAACAATCGCCAACAGCCACTGCCAGCAACAGAATGGTTGCCACAAATACAACAAACTCCAACAGTACCACTACCACGACAACAGCGGCGGGTCACGTGCACCAACAGCATCACCATCAACAACATGTTGCTGTGCAACAGGCCAGCAAACAGACACCCAACTCTCCAAATCGCCGCACACGGGGCGAGAACAAGAAATGCCGCAAAGTCTATGGAATGGACCGACGCGACATGTGGTGCACCCAATGCAGGTGGAAGAAGGCCTGCAGCCGTTTTGGTGACTGAAAAAGGCCCAAATCGTCGAAGATGGCAACGACGACGACGACTACAACAACTATTACGACTGAAAATGCTTCGTCTCCGTCATTGCTAGCGACGATGGCGGCAGCGAGCATTATCCCAACAGCAACAGTAACCACATCATCATCCACATTGGCAACGTCTTTAATCACAGTATCAGCATCTGCATCATCCTCATTATTAACCACATCGTCATCATCAATGACACTGCAAAAACAGCAACAAGCAACAGACACAGCAACATCATCGGAGACAACAGCCAGAACACCGACCAAACGTCATGCCACCACCGCTACAAACACCACCATGAAGACAACGCTCCTAAGCAAACAATCAAAACATTTGAATGCCATGATCACCAGCAACAACGTCAACAGCACCGACAATACCCGCATCAATGGGAACACAACCACAACAACAATACCCCCCACAGCAACGATGGCAACAACAACAACATGCGCTAACCAGTTATGTGGTGCCGTTGCCACCTCGGTGATTGTCAAGCCCACAAATAGCAAACGGCAGCAACAACAACAAATTTTGTCCCCCAATGCCACAACACTGACTGTTGCCATAACGCCACAACAATTAAGTGCATTACAACAACAACAACAAACTAGGCATATTCTACTCAAATCTGCAGCTGCTACTGCTGCCGATGCCATACAATCAGTTGCTGCGACGCAGCAACAGCATGTCGTTCTACTGCAATGTTAAGATCTCAACAGTAGAAACGTAGCAGCATTGCGCTACTTATAATATATAAAAGTTGCACTTGCGTTGCAATTTTATTTAGTTTCAGCACTGGATTCATTAGTAAGGACCAGTCTACAATAAATGATCCTCTTTTGTTATTTCTCTACAACCGGTGAGAGTTTGAAATCTAGAGGATACCACAAATCTGACATGCAAAATTAAAAACAAGTTTTTTCAATTCTGTTTTGAGTACAAATTAATCAAATTCATTTTTGTGCTTGACTTTTTTCGTTTTTGTTTTATTATTTTATTCCTTTTATCTTTGGAGTCTTTACTTATTCAAATTCTTTCATATGTACTTACTTAACAAACAACATAGCAGAATTTTGTGTCGCACAGTTTAAATATTTTCATTTCACTCGATTTTCATAAGAGAGAAATTGTTGGCAATAATAATTAGAGCTTAAATATAGAAAATCAAGATTGTGACTGTGATTTTCATACAAAAACTTTCGTTTTCCCCTTGATGTTAGTGCGCACCATGTAAACGGTGTTTCAACAGCACAGTTAGTGTTGTTATTAAAACATTTTCGATTCTTTGATGGTGACATTTTTGCATAATTGCTCTTCGATCTCTCCACTATGCGTTATTTTCTCTCCTTCGGCGACTTAATTGTGGTTGGCTCGTTGACCTCACCTTTAACTCTAAAGCCTGGCACTAAGTTTTTCAGTATTTCTCACCCGGAGTTATTTCTACAAAGATTTTTCGCATACAAATTTCGTTGAGTGGAATGTAAGTATATATTAATTATTTTCTGGCGGGAAAACATCTCACAGATTAAGAAAAAACTCTTGTACTTCAAAAACTTTAAGAAAGTACTGTCCAATCGGTGATGCAGTAAAAAATATTTGCTACATGAGCGATTTTAATGCCGATCTTAAAGGAGAATGCCCAAAGACTAATTGACTACGCTGTTTCGAGAGATGTGATTTGTCTGGCGAATGTACTTCAAGTTTTAAATTGAATTTACATTTTGTAACCATGTAGAGCCACATAGATCTTTCCTCAAAATTCTATGTATGGCGGCTGAAGAGACGTTCAATTAGGATTACTCGACTACTAATCGTTTCGTCATAGCGTCTTTACAAACCGAAATTGAAAAATCATAATTTCGCATTAATTTACTCTAAACTTATGCTATTTGTTATAATGAGTGAATGATTTTCAGAATGTAGGAAAATTAAAATGATGATCGTGGAATAAGTGTTCATGGAGTTTTTTTAATAATAATAATTTAAAGACAGAATTGAAAGGACGTTACTCTCACCATTTCAAAATAACGTCTCTTTATGGATAGAAAATGGAACTCAAATTTATCATCGTGTCTCTTCTGCACCCCAGTGGAAATTAGTATTCTTTGTTGCATTTTGAATCCAAAATTGGATTAATGTGTCATTTTACTACAACATAAACATTGAAAATAAAACAATATAAAATTATTAATGTCAAAATATTTTTGTTTTTCAAACATTCTAGGACATGCTTATATATTCCAAAATATTAACTCTTTTAAATGTGCACAAAAATATTGTTTTGGGCTATATTTTTTGTCGACAAAGAAAACAACATAAAAGGAATTCTCAAATTTGGACTAGCCTCAGGTATGTCTATAGATAAATCCGTTAAGTTTCAATAAAAAATGCGGCGCCCAGATAATCGCATTATTGCAATCAAAAGAAGGAATAACATTTCGTTGCTGAGCCATATCAAGTAATATTTGTTGCGCAGTTTATGAATTATTCTCGGAAGGGCAACAGTATTCAAGCTTTCCCCTTTCTTTGCTGGTTGTTGTTGTGTTATTTGTTTCGTTGTTTTTCATTTAATTTTTTTTTTAATTTTTAAAAACATTACTTCAATATTCACGTACATAATGCAAACTATGTATGTATATTTTTTTTATTATTATTTATTATTAAAATAAATCTAGAAATTATTTTGAGTAACAAAAATATTTCTTTTTTTCTCTTGTTTGTTTTTTATTTTTAATCAAATGTTTAATTTTGTTTACACCCCCGTCTTTATATATACGTTAATAATTATTTTTAAGAATTTATTCTAAGTTTCTAGACAATTTTTCATTAGTTTTATAAGAGTTCGAAATAAAACTAAAACCAATAAGATGGACAAAGAAAAACAAACAAATTAACATAATTATTCTTATTATTGTTACGATTATTATTATTATTATCATCATCACCATTATCATCACTATTATTATTATTATTATTATTATTATTATCTGAAAAAAATATTATTATTATTATTCCCACGCCTCTGTCTCAACCCAGATACCGCGCGAGCTGGGGTCCATTTATAGCTGAACATGACGGTGGATTCAAGTCACTTCATTATTATTATTATTATTATTATTATTATTATTATTATTATTATCATTATTATTCTTATTATTATTATTATTATCATTATTTTTATCATTATTATTATTATTATTTTTATCATTATTATTATTATTATTTTTATCATTATTATAATTATTATTATTATTAGCATCTTGCTTAAACTTATAACTAAACTAATAATGAAACAAAACAAAAAAGAGTATACAGTTCGTATAAAATAAAAGAAATTAAATGAAACAACCAATAAGCAAATACGATATATATAAATAACCCAAAAGCCACTGCATATAGCCCCAGATATACATAAAATAAATACATACATATAACAATAAAACAAATAAAACCCTTAGATCAATTTTATTAAAACAAAACACACACATATAACATATAGAATGCTGACGGCGGAAATTCCGACATCAGACAATATTATTATAAATACAAAACCGTTTAATGTAAATTTGAATAGAACAGCATCGTAATGAAAATAATTAAGTATTAAAAAACAAAACAGAATTAAATAACGATCATTACAGTTAAAACGTGTTAATTATAGCTAAATAACCACAGCCACAAGCCTGTAAAAAGAAACCACCCTACAACTCCAATTCCAACCACAACCACCACACCCCTCTTCATCATATATACAAAAGATAACAGCTAAAACCGTATGTTAATTATAAATAGTGAACCCCAGGATAATTGATTGACTTCATTCTGCGTTGTACACTAAAACCCTAAGAAGTGACAACATGCATGAATGCCATGCATGCATACTTAAAACATAATAATAATGTGAAAAACTCAATGATATTGCAACTCTGGTACACTGAGAGAAAACAAATAAGCTAACAAATGTTACCAAACAGGCAGGAAGTTGAATTTGAACATATGTATTATTTTATTATCTACGAATAACAGCTTCTTTTCTAAATATGTAAAAACTTTCGTTATTATTACGCCCATACCGTTATAGAAATTGAAATACGTCAAAAAAACTGATCAGCTGAAATCGATCGGATTGCGAATATCTTCTCTAAGCTGCAACTATTATGAATTTTGTTCAAAAAAGTCAATCAAACTGATGTTGATTATTTATTTTACCCCATTTCGGTTATGAATATAGTAAATGTGCCTATTGATGATCTGCAAACAAATTTATTATCTTAAATTTGTTTTTTTTTTTCTTAAAAAAATAACAAAATTCAGTTCATGCATTATTGTTAAGCACATGAATCATAATAAATCTAATGTTGAATATTGATTATAATTTTCCTTTTCAGGAATGATTAACTTCTCCAATCAATTAACGTTTTACCCGTGATTTGAATGAAATTCGTGATAGTGGCCATTTTTTTTTGTAATTTTATCTACTATATGCCTACAAAATATTTGTTCTTCAAATTATTTTAAAAATTATATGATTAACAAATCTTTCTTGGAAAATATTTTTATTCTTTAAGTTATTTTTTTATGGACACCTTTTTCTTGATGATATTCTTTTTTTCAACTATGTTTAAGACAATTTGTTATTTCTTGGTATTTTTTTAATGAAACTTTTTTTGCAATTGCAATTTTACTCAAAATGATCATGAAAACTGCTAATGTTGTGTAAATGCAAAAACAACGACAAAATTTTTTATTAATTGTTTTTGTGCAAAATCACATGCCTGAACTTTCCCCCTCCCCCAAAACACAATAATCTTTTTAACGATTATTACTATTATTATCATTATTATTATATTTTTTTAAACAAAGTTTTAATGATCTTTATTATGTTTACATTACATTATTATTATTATTATTATTATTATTATTATTATTATTATATACAAGATAAACAAAAATATTTTATGCAATTTATCTTATTTAAAGAAAATATACGATTGTTATTTACAATTACAAAGAAACCTAAACCCAAGTGTTTTTTTATTTAAATTGTATTTTGATAATATTTTTCTTTGATTTGGATTATTTTACTTGGATCTTTTATCATAACTACAACACTTTTTCAAGCAAGCGTATCAAAGAAACACCAAAGACCGGTTTTTTTAGCTGAAGTTTTAATAGAGGTAGGAATGCGACTGTTAAAGATGGATTAAAGCCCAGATAAAAAATTAGGAAATCCGCGTCCGGCATATTTTAATGTATTTTGACATATTTTAGTCACATTAATGTAATTGCGAAGATTATCGAGTAACATACTCGCACGCGCAAACGCGCAAAAATGCCATGTCCGCTAAAATAAAATACAAAACAACAGTTTAGCACAGGGGCTAAGGCTCTTGATGTCCATACCCTTTCGTAAATGGCCAAATCAAAGCTGCAGATCCGAGACCATTTTTTGAAGCTGAAAAAATGAGCTCACAAACAGTCAAGTACATTAATATATGATTTTTAACATTTAGAATAGGTGGAACATTTTTTTTATCAGTACCTTCTAAAAATTAAATTTGTTTTTAAATAATTTTATGGAACGGAAAAGAGTCTGAAATCTGTTTAAAGAATGCATATACTTTGTTCTAAAATCACATTTTGCAAAAATCATTTACCGTAAGAGCAAAATGAGGGAGAAGTGCTGCAGGTAAATTGTTTTTAAGTGAAATGTGGTTATAAGTTTAATTTTTTGGTATGCACTTATTTCGAAGGTTGAATTTGTTGCCTGCAAAATGATCCCAAAACTCCTCAAAATACTTATCTAGAGTGTTCAGAATATTGGGAACCCACACTTGGGTCAAAAAGCAGGAGCCCAAAGAGATCCTATATTGGGCTCCCTAAGGTTTCTTGAAAATCTTTACCAATTTTTCCTGAGAAAAAACTAATGCTAATTTTGTTTTGGGTTTTCTTTGTTAACTTCCGAATTTTTTATTTCCATCGCCTACAGGGTAATTTAGGCTGGCAGATAGGTTGAGAACGTGAACGTAGGTTTGGGACGTGACATTGAAAGTGCAGTGAACGCTACATAATTGGTGCATTTTATTTATAAAAAAATCACCACTTTACATTCTATATTGTTAGTGAAGTTTTTTACTTGTTATAATTTTTTGGTGTTTTGAAACAAAGCTTTTATTCCGAATACAGACCGCTGAACTTGTCCGTCGTTTTAAATGTTTTTCTAGGCTTTAAAGTATACAAAAACGTTTCGATTTTTATCCTACAAGTCTGGATATAATGAAAGCAGGTAATAAATCTTAATAGAATTTTAGTTCTTCTTTTTTTGTCTCTTTGGTTTAGCTGCCACTCAATATATACAAATTTAGACATAATACCACCGGTAATTCAAAAATTTTAATGGTTTCACGAAAACAAAAAATAAAAAATTTGAGTTTATCTCTTATTTACGTAATAATAAAAACTTCAATGTGCTAGCTACGAGTACATATCTATATATCCGATCGCAATAATTTATTTGCAAATTTTCGAATATTTGTCATAGATTTTCGAGTAAAAACTGTTCGAAAACGAAAATCGCCATCGAAAGCATAAAGGTGATAAGAAAGGAAAACCGTTTACATTTTGTGGCATAAACATTCCTGTAATAGAAATCCCAAACGAAACTTTGATGAAGACCTACGCGTCACCCAAACTATGCACCGCCCACTTTATGGTAGAATAATGTACGACATTCTGTTTTTATTGAAATTGTGACTTATCAACATCACAATCAATTATCGATTTACCACCATTCATTGTACATTACTAAGAATTGTAGATTGATCACTGATTTGGTGAGCCACTAACACTATTAAGTTCTCTTAAAAAAACTGACCTGTTATAACACCGATTATATTTTATGTTACGGTTAAAAATAAATGGTTTTGTTTTCGTTCTCAAACCCAACTATAAGTGATTAACCAAAGGACAGACACTATCTATAACTCACCAGAACAATGACATTTGGTTTTCAAAATGGTTTCCAAAGTATCAACAAATAGTTCTCTAAGAGAATATTTGCTATCATTATTATTTTCGAAAGAGCTTATCATAAAATAAACCCAGAGTACTATCCAATTTAAGGTACAAATAACTCATAAACTTTTTGTAGAACACCAATAGAGGAAATATAAATAAATGTCCCTATGAAAAAAGCTGAGATACATTAAAAACTAAATATAACTATAAATTCCTACATACATATATATAAATATATATATATATATTAAGAGAAGCAACCAATATTTTTGTAAATGGGCTTATACAAAATTTCACATTTATATTGCATTTCATATTGTATAGAGTTCCGTTCAGTTTAGTTCGAATTTTCTAATAAAAACCCAAAAATTCTGTACATACTGCAAGGATGTAAGGAACAAGCCATTTTGAAGTAAAATTGGAAGTTGAAATTAAAGCACAAATTGTACAAACTCAATCATAGGACACTAAATGTAATGAAAATCAATCGAGAGAGAAGTCGACAACATTTACCTAACACATAATAATAATAATTATAATAATATTAAGATGTTTATAAAGTTACATTTAAAAAGAATTAAGTACGAGTTTCTCACTCTACAAAGCGAGAGACCCGAATTCATAAAAGCGCGGTACATTTATAACACTACAAGAAATTGTAACATACTAAGGAAAATAAGCAAAGAACAATATTAAGGAATGTGTGATGTTTCTCTCCTGTAATCATTCAGAAACTATGAAGAAATACCCAAATATTAATAAATATGACCTAGCAATCTAGTTGGCAATGTAAAAGAAGTGGATACTCAATTATTTGAAATGTTTCTTTAACAAAACTTTAAAAATTTGAGATTGCCCAAAGAATGGCAAACGTACACGATAATTAAAATATGCATATGCATGCATAAATTAAAGTAAAATTACAAAAAATTAACTAAAGGTCATAAAACCATACTTAACAACTCATGTAAAAAACTCCCCAAATAAGGCTGATTTAGTTCATTATTCTGGTAAATTTGGAAACGAATTATATTAAAGATACTATTCATTTATCATATAAAAAAAGAGTTATTAAAACCGTTAGTACTCCTTTTAATAACAAAAAATTAAAAGGATTTACTTGGGTTAACAGCTGATTTGCTTTGTAAAGCAGTTTATATTGGTACTGTAATCGGAAATTGGGAATTGTATGTGTTTAGTGGCGAATGATGCGAGATGTCATAGTTTCAAAGTCCAACTAAATGGATTTAGAGAAAATTGCATATTCGAAATAAAAATTGTCCATCTGAAATTACAATGAAAGTAACAAAAATGTCAGCTATATGATATAGATAAAGTATCGGTCAGACAATATTAGATACAACGACTGGTGCAGAGAAAAATCGAATGAAATCTTCTCCTTCTTGTGTCAAAGAATGTCTATATTTTAGACTATTTACACAAATACTGAATTGTTGCCATTGTTGGTTATGCCACTCCGGTACTTTATGGAATTCGGAATAGTATTACAGAAATGTTTATGATGTTTTAAAAACAATTTTGTATAGAAAAGTTAATTATTTTGGAAGAGAAAAAGAAGTTCATAAAATCTGAAGGCCATCTTATATTGCGTTTATGCTGAATTCTCGGCCTAGCTTTTGCCATTAAAATATTTACGAAACTATTTTACTTCACCCAAAAATCTGAAAATCAGATTCAGTTTGCGTATTCTAGCGTATGCTCGTAGTAACATTACTCTGTCATCTCATTTATCTATTTAACATGTGAATGGTCGTCGGCAGACCCAAAACGTCAATGCCACATGCTATTAATAGCATTTCTGGGATAATATTGGTATTGATCTTAAACCGAACTGTTTTAGGCTGATGTTGCCATCATATCTACATGAAAATGTGATCTTTATTGAAATTAATTTACGGTTCGCCCCTTACTGTACGACTGCATTTGTTCAATCAAATTTGTGTTGCCCCCAATATCAAAATTGAAATATCAAATAATTACCAGAACATAAATTCAGTTCCGAGGCAATAGAAATTTGCATGGATTATATTTGGAAAAATATACTTCTTTTGAGCTTAATACCACCCTATACATGATACATCCACACAATTTTACACATCTGTGAGCGCGGCTATAAGGTTAACATGCAGTTCAATCCAAGTGATAAATTTATCAATTTATCTGTATAAAGAAAATAATCGTTAGAGACTTGTGTGAATAAGTCCCCAGTTTTACACTTAAACTTCTGAAGTTATTTTATTACTATACTATACTACGTACTACAGTAGTTTCCAAAACATCAATTTTCGTATGAAATAAAATCAGAAAAACTTTTTTATGGCACCAACCCTCCCAAAGGCGCAACATCCAAATCAAAAATAGTTATAGTTTGTGGAAACGAAAATTTCGTTCTGGCTGGCCTCTTACACAATATTTTCGTTTGATTCGTTTCCGTTTATCTGTAAATGTCTATTCAAAGACCGTTCATGTGAAACTTGTTTCTTTTTATTATATAATATTAACTTTAATATAATATTAACTTTATTAAAGCAAAAAAAGTTTCTTATTAATGTGAGTAATGTTTTCGATCTGAATAATTGTTAATAACTACATTCTGTCAGTTTTTTTACGAGAGGGTTAAATGGAAAATACTATTGGAGAAAAAAAATTCCCGTTTTGGGTTTTAAATTTTTTAAACGCATTAATTCTCCAAATTTCTAATCGTAACAGTTTGTCATGGGAAATAAAAGGAAACATATTCGATTTCTGTGTCTCAAACATCTCTGTAATAGCTTTTCCGAATGTAATAGATTTTCCCCCAAACCAAAAATGGCTGAAAATTTCAGACGCTGAAAACATCAGTAACATTAAAAATGCTACTCTTTAATGTTAATTAACATTACACACTACGTAACAAACTGAACATCATGAGACTCTTAACGTACATCTCAATTTTAATCGAGTTTCCTTATTTCATTAAAGCAGCCATCTCAAGGAATGAAATCATGACAAATCGCTTAGAAAATTTAATTCTAAATTATTGGATCAACCGGTTAATTGTCTTTTTTATTGCATTTGAAAATAATTGCAATTCTTTAACACCTAAAGTCTGATACCGATCTCAGAGGGTACTCCTTTTCCCATACAAAATGCACTCAAATTCTGCAAACGGATTTCCATAAAGTTTTCGATGATTAAAAATGTTCATAATATTCTTTTTGAGTGTGGCAAAATAATGGTTGTTTTCTAAATAAAGTTGCGTCTTATTTACTTATACACGTGGGGACTACAAAAAGACAACCTTGGCTATTATACGCCGCACGCAAAAAATAATACCAAGCTTTTCGGTCTTCTGCACTTCTTCTCCAATCCGTTACAACAAGTTTTGACAACATTTCAAAAGCCTGGTTCTTTTAACGGGATTTTGATCGCCCTTTCTTAGCTCATGCAGGCCACAGGTCACGATGACTAGTCCATATATTTCCCGAAGTACTTTTCGTTCCGAAGAAATTGTTCCGTTGAAACATTCGTGCTCGATGCTTGAAAAGGCTGCAGTTTTATTTCAATAATGTCTGTATCATAGGCACGCTCAAGAAGCATATGGCTTTTGATACAGCGACAGGAATCGTGTTAAAAATTAAAAGTCTTACTCCACACCTCTGTAGAATAATATCCGTCTGATTGTGAAAATCTCCTTTCCTCCTTCCAATTTGATATTGAAAACTCGTTATATAGACAAAACTACTATTCACTATTTTGCCTTACCTAAAGGACTTTAAATTTGTAACATAAGGACTTCAAACAGAAGGAAACGACTTTTGCTAATTGCGGAATTTTCTCGTTTTCTATACTAGAGAAATAACCAACTTTTAAAAGGTTGTTATCCAAACAAGAAAAGAAAATTCACTTGCATCCCATGAATGAGATATGGGAGAGATTCTCCCACTTAGTAAGCTTACACGCATTCTATTTTTAGGCTCACTCAACGATTCTTAACGTTTGAGGAGCACTTACTATATGTAGATTTGTAGATTTTTCGACTACTCGAAGTGTTTGTCAGACACATCGAGGTGACCGGCGCTCAAATAATGATAGGTGGGCTCTATGGGATTAGTATTGATCTCAAGCAAAATTTCTTTTTGCATACAAAATGCGTGCGATTCATGCATTCGGAATTACATTTTTAAAAATTTTCCGTAATCATTCCGTTTTGCAGCATTGATTCCAAACAAAATGAACTAACAGAAAGATAAACATTTGACGCTAATGATGGGTTGTTTGGAGTAATCAACAAAAAATTTACTTAATACTTTTTTGGAAAGAATTAATGGCAGAAACGGCGTCGACTATTAAGTCACAATCAAATATGTTTAAAAATGATCTCAACACCTTATGTAAATTTCTTTTGTTTTGATAATATAAAGTGGAAATACATAAAATTTCAAAATAAAATGATTAAAGGTAAACAATGTGTTCACTTATTCGGATATTTTAGCAGTCTGGATAAGACTTTGATAGGTTTCCACGTAAATATTGATGCACGCAATTATAGCTCAAAGTACTGAGAACTCTTCTATATGCTTTTAAGTACGTATCCGTCATTCAAACATAGCTCCGATGCTTGCTGCGATGAGGTCAAGGAGGTTTATATATAGGTATACTCCACCAGAATCAACAAAATAGTTACTAGAATTGCAAAAGATATCAAAATTATTTGAAATCTATGAATTGGCAAACCTTACTTATAACAGCTTGATTTCACATATAATATAAAACCTATTCATATGGCTAAAGCAGCAATACAAACGACATAGAATTAACTCGCCGATTCAGACAAAAACAATTGTAGTAGTAGCATAATGAGGCATATAAACTTTTAATAATATTTAATGCCAATATTTTAAATGCTTCATATTTTTTGCATGTAACAATATTTTGTCTCTAAATTGTTTGTGTGTTTTCGAGCAATTTATGTGAATATTTGTGCTCTTATCACACAAAATTTCATCCCGTCTTTTGAAACACCAAATAACAAACTTAAAAAATGCAGTCTATATGTCTATATATCGTTAAAGGTCATAGTTTTTAGTTTAGTTTTCATCTTGTCACCAGTCCGCAAAGTTCAAGGTTTTATTGTAGTTCATATTGTATCTCCTAATATTCTGTATTATGTCCATTTTTTGCTTTCGTCGTTTTTACTACTTTGAAATATCTGATTGGACAAAGGCTGCAAATCTGTTTTGCATTTCTTTCAAAAATCTGATATCGGAATCAATAATGTAGGCAATCACAAGCAGACGTATACGTTTTGACAATAGTTGGTCAAATAATTTTCGGAACTTATAACACCTGACTAACTATTCAAAGATTTAAAAGAAATTTTGAAATTTCATTCAATGAAATACTTGCGGTGTAGAACGAAATGTTAAGACGCTTTTTTTTGATTATTCAAAGAAGATGTTAATAATTTTGATTTGATTCCAACTTTTCGTTTGTATCTATCTAATGTCCAGTATTGGCCTCTGTTGAAAGTCTGTAATATAACAGTTACCGTTGCGACAACAGGGACGACGAAATTTCATTCATTTGATTTATTTTTATTTCTTGTGTTAAAACAACGTATCGTACGAGGTCAGTACTAGTCTTGATGATGTAAATATTTTAAGAGTCCATGAAGTTATCAAAAGAATACATCTTTACCACTGCCAACTTTTGTAATATTGTTCTCGTTTGTTAGCATTTCAATTTTGCGTTTCGTTGTGTAAGTTTTTTCTTTTGGAAAGCAATAATTTATATAACTAACAATCATATGATATATAAAGTATGTTAGTCTATCTCTGTAATAGAATATAAATAATATTATTTGATAGATTTTGCAAAAATTACATTTAGAAATACATAAAAAAGAACAATAAACTTTTGTTGCTTTTTTATAAAACAAAAATTAAAAAAAAGTAAAATACTCAAAATTTTAAATGACTGACTTTTTAAAACAACTTTGCGTAAACGTAAGAATTATTTTATTTCCAAAAAAAAAAGAAAAAAAATTTAAAAAAAACTGGCAGAAACAAAATCAAAATATTTGTTTTTGTTTAAAATTAAGGTATTAAGACGCCATATATTATGTAATTGGAAGACACATACATAAACACTTGAAATGATATTTAGTATATACATATATAAAAATCTTCCTTACACTTATTTGTGATTGATATTAAATTTACGCCACAAAATGTCTTCAAATTTGTAATTGATAATTATGTTACCACACTTTGTTAATTATTTTTATGAGAATGAATGAATTTAACAATTTATATGATTTATTAACATTAATATGTTTGATATCCAATGGTAAATCTGACGTAAGTCTGATTAGCCTCAAAGCCGCAAAATATAGTTGTCCGGTACCCCAATACGCTGCGCTCTATGTACCACTTATAATAGACCCAAAACAAAAAGTCTACAATCTACTTATTTTATTTGATGACTTGAACTTACTTTTAATAAATTAATGTGTCTTCATGCGAAAATTTTAAAATATACATCAGTTTTGTCACCCCCAATTTACATACAGTTCACGTCAGGGCGAATTCGTATGTGACAGCAATAATGAAACAAAAACACATTCTTTTGAATGATGTTCTTATGAACTGGACGTTAAGTTTGTTATTTTTTAAAAATAAAAATAAAATGAAAAAGAAGTTGAAATTTGTTAAAATTTTATTTTATCAAAAATCAATTTAACATGAGTTTACCTTCTCTGAACTAGTAAAACTGGTTGTAATTGACTTTTTATTATAAATATAAGTATGTGTCTATACAGAACGTAATAAAAACGATAGTTGTAATAAAAATATGAACAATAAGTACAATTTAATCTCTTCAATAGCATACAGCATACTTACATATACAATAATTACGGTGCTGTGCAATATAATATATTGCTATGCGTAATAATAACATCCATACAATAAAGTAATATCAGGTTAAAATTAAAATTCCACTATATTGGTAAAATTCGATCCATCTGCAGAAGTCCCCCGTCTTTATTAGCCTCTCTCTTATAATGGGGTTATTTATGTCGATATGCCCTTATTGTTCCGCAAAAGTTGCAAAGTCAATGTTGTGCAGAGCCTACGGAGGTTTTACGTGAGTCTCGCCGTGAACGCCTTATCCACGGTGTGCTAATCACACTGGGCATATTGCAATGAGATTGCCAGCGTTCCTCTGGAATAGCAAAGATCATTCCAAAATTGCATTGTCATGATCGTAGTCCATGAAGTTACTTTCCATCGAGTTACTTTCCGACATCGACAGCATAGAGCACTTGATTTTTTTACTGCTTTAATATATATTACTTTTTGACGTTAGTAGAGTGGCTGAAATATTTAACACTATTTGAGAAGATGACAACTGTTCAGTATGCAAATTTAACTAAACTATCCACAAATAGCGTTAAAACTGGCAGATCGATGCAAAGCGCATTTTAAAGTGATATCACTAGTCCAGTTGATTTAAATTTTTCTCATTTCGTCTGCGCTTTAAACTGCCACGTTTTATACTTTTATATGCATTTCTTTTCTGACGTTCCCTATTTGTTTACATTTTCTTAGTTTACTTTGTCATTCGCGACAGCAGGCTGTAGCACCTCGTCAACAAGTACAATATAGACAACAGGAATTTTGTCATTGTTTATTCTACCAATACAATCATATTTAGGCGATTGCGACGTAAATTCAAATGTAAATTAAATGTGAAAATAGTGCCATATTCAGGTAATTGAAATATAAATTCAAACATCCAAACGCGACGCTTTATATGGCGGATCCATTGCGGTGGTATCAACTTTAATGTTTAGGGAATACACCAAAATGGTTTCACTGATATGTTTAATTAAAAAAAAAAAATTAAAAATTAAGTTAATTATTAGATATTATTGTACCATTTTTAATTTGTTTGCACAATGTGTGCTTGCATTTGTTTTTTAAACAATCCGTAAATAGTTCATGTGGAAAAGATATGATATGCTTTTACAGAGTTATGTGTTACCTATTTAATTTCTTTCAGTGTATTTTAGTGGGTTTTTCGTAAAAACGAATTTTACGTAATATTGATTTCTATCATTTTACACCGAGAATTTCATAATTGAGGTTAACTGCGCAGTGAAATCGTCACATTATCTTTGCAAAAACAACAGGGCTTTTGTTATTCGAACTTGAGTTCTGGTTCCCTTCTTGCTAGTCCGACCCCGAAAAATCATCATAATAGCAATATTATGCATTATTGTTTAACAGTGAACAAATAAAAGATAGCAGCGAAAAAATTAACAAAGTAAAAAAATTAACAAAAAAAGAAAATACAAAAAATATGAAATCAAGGATGTACGATGAGAAATTTTGTTTAAATGTGAAAACAAAACTCAATTTGAAATTTGTAGTTTTGATTATCTGTTAAAAAATAATGCTGTAAAATTGTATATTGTAATTTTATATAGTAGGTAATATACCTAGCAAACGCGTAGCTGATGCGAATTAGTTGATGCTAACTAATTATTTCATATACATAATTTAACTACGAGCGTAATTAATATTGATGATCCAACGACAGTTGATGTAGAACAAGCATTTAGTAATAACTAACAACCACTACCTTTTTGCTTTGGATATACATTGTTATTATATAGTATAACTGTTAAAGAAAGGGCTATATAATTGATTGCAACTTATATTTATTAAACAAATAAATACAAAATTATTTTCATCTCCAGGATCTTTTAAGCAACATTCTAGGTCAGTTATGACGCTTACTATACATACGAGCGATTTTATGTATCTGAAAACAACTATCCTCTTTTCTACATTAAAAATATTATTCGATAGTTTTGCAATTATAATGGAAAACAATTTTGCCAATGAAGAGAAACGTCTACACAAAAAATGCATTCTAAGAGATATTTATATGGGATATGCCTTCCAAGACACTCTTGTGAAAGTAAGAAAAACTTCATGGGGGATATTTTTCATACAGAAAAGGGTGAAGAAAGACACTTTTAATATACGGAACTGTCTCGAAATACACTTTTCATATAGAAAAGTGTCATAAAAATCACTTTTCACATGAAAACGCGTCATAAAAAAACATTTTTCACGTATAAAAGTGCAATGAAAGATACACTTCATATAGGAAAGAGTCATGAAATAAATTTTTCACGTATAAAAGTGTCATGATATTTTTTCAGTGTACTATTTAAACGTAAGGACATTTTGTGACATTTGGAAACTTTGATGATGAAAACTTTGTTTTATTTTTGTAATATTCTAAATTGCGAGCAATTTTGTTTACTTAATGCAGTGCTTGGTGCTGTTTAATATTTCGACTATTTTTTATATTCAACTTTTTGAAAATACAAAAAAAGAAACTAATGTACCCATTTGCAAAACAAATCTTCGACAATTATTAATGCTGAGTAATCAGTACTTAAATCGATCGGTCATAAAATGAAATTATATTATTCTGCACAGCGCTGTACGTGTTGCATGAGAGATTATATACTTACTTTCAAGTAATGATAAGTTGGTGTTTTTTTTAAATATACATACATTAATAAGTAATATTACGTATCGTACTTATATACATTAAATACATTCATATGTATATTACATACCTATATTAATGTTGATGGGATGCAACGATACATTAATCGACTCTGTTAAACCCCACTGCAGTTTAGAATAAGTTTAGACAGAAAAATAGCAGCCAACTCCTAATTGTTCTTCTTACATAATCTCCAGCAAAATTTTGTGAATATGGACAAGAATCGCCAATAAGCCAAATGCATAGGACGTCATTGTGTATGTTTCATATAAGGATCTATGCATCCTCCGTTTTATAAAACATCAACAAAAATGAAGTCTTAAAAATGGCAAGAAACATATACAGTTTTCAAATAACGTAAGAATAGCAAAAGCATACAATAAAATAAGTTCAAATCCCCTCAACATACCATAATGCTACAATACAAAGTAGTGTGAAATAGTTAAAAATGTAAATGGAACGTAAAACTATGTCTGTAGAAGCCTCAAAAATGAAAATTAAAAAAGAGAATAACAAAAAGCATAAACAATATGTTAGTAGGATTTTCTTTGCGTTGCAAAAAATGTACTTACGAGACACAGCAAAACAATATTACGTGGATATTCGATTAATTAAGACATTATCGTTAAACACGATATCATTCGTATTCGTCTGTAAATGTCTGTAATTATAAAAAAAAAACTAAATATCTCGGAACCGAATACTTATACGCCATCTGTGCTCTAAACTTGTAACTACTTTACCTGTCAATCAACAAATAATTAGCCGATGACCGCATAACACACTCTTTGTATTTACATACATGCTGCGCTTAAGAGCATTTAATTCAACGAAAGATCAATTATATGTAACCTATGCCGATTTATTATGAAAGCAAGCGTCTCACACCGGTGTCAAAGGTTCATGTTTTGAAAGGATTTCTTAAAGCAGAGAGAACATTATCGGTAAAAATGATATGTTTAAATAAATGAACGAAAATTCAGCAAAAATTTCTAATTCAATTTAGAAAATAAGGTTAAATCTGTCAGATTTATCGGCTAACGTTACCTTTTTATAAAGCTGATGTCGCACTATTAGATTAAGTTGACAGATTTAAGCCTATTTTTGAATAAATTGGTTGATTTCCATTTGCCAAGTTGCTGAAATTGGGTGGAACCTACCAGATCGATCTACTGGAGTGCCATAAGGTGTAATATACTGTCCAACGAAATTGTTGTTTCCTTCGCGTTTATTTATCTCTACACGTAGAGAAATTTTTTGTGACTTATGCGAAAAATGTTAATTTTTGCGCTTTTAATGTTTGAATCTTCTTAATTCTGGGAATTATACGCATTTAATGCGTAGCAGTGTTAAAACAATTATTCCTGTGCGAAATAAAGTATAAGCCATATGCTTTCTGTAACATAGACATCTCGTCTAAATAAGAAGTATCCGAAAATTTCGATAGCATATAAACATATTTTCTTTATGGGAAGCAAAAATTTTTTTAGAACAACGAACCAGAGTTAATGGTATAAAATGAACCAGAGTCGATCTTAAGACGGTTACCTATTTGCCTATTTGCTTGAATTGCTGCTCTGCCCACAGTTTTTGTTATTTAGGTCCAATTTTTCAATACCTTTAATGTAAAAGTAATATAACAGTGTAAACCGAAGAGATGGCAAAGTTTTCTGAAACCTCTTTCGTTTTGCACTTTTATGGCACCAAAAACTAGCTCTTTAATTATTTTTTGTTAATATACACAATGCAAATATACATAAATATTATGATTATAAGCAAGAACAAACAAAAATATATTAACCGTCAACTCAAATCGATAAATGGAAACAAATTATTGAATTTCGTCAACGTTTTAAAACAAAAATATCATATTGTGTAAATTATGTATACACTACAATCGTGAATATAATCCAAATACACAAATATAATATATATATTTATATATATAATAGCACGT
>JAHXMU010000655.1:198039-252495 GCA_019455685.1 Philornis downsi | reverse complement strand
ATTATATATATAACACACATACTTGTATTACGTACTATTACATACACATGTCTAAACAATATAAAATGAAAAAATTATAAATTATATGAAACGGATATACATACAAACTACACATAAATAGTTTCCTCATAAGCTATCTATCAACCAACATTTTAAAATAGATGTTAATTTAATATATAAAGTATGGAAAATGTTGAAAATATTGAAAAAAAAAAATCAATACAAAAACAAAATCTGTGACACCTACGTGTGCAGGTATTGACTTAAGGAAGGATAAAACAAATAAATTATATGTACGAGTATGAACAAATGCAGATTGATGCGAAATATTAACACAGCTAGTTTGATTTAATTACATATTTTCAAGTTATTGTGGTAAGTAAGGATCGCATTCCGTTGATATGAGATTCCATGGACAGTGAGATTTCACCGTAATTCGGAAAATTTCGTTACTGTTGAAATTTCACTGCAATTTTTTTCAAATATCAATAATATTGAAAAACTCTTATTTGAACTAATTCTAATAGATTTGAACAAATATTTTTAAAAGACTATTGACAATTGATTTAAAAATCTGTCACTTTACACCAAATATTATTTTTGAGATATATCATGTAGCGAAATCTGTTCATTCGAGGAGATAGAGATGTCGTCTGCAATGTATATGTAGAAGTAAGGAGTTGGAGTTAAATCAAGTTTTTCAAATCAAAACGAATAAAGCTGAAATAAGGTGATAATGACAATGATAACATTTCATTTAACTATTGATGAGATTCACTAAAATTGGTAATTGGTCTCATTAACTATAGTAACAGTAACTGAAAAGATTTATTAAACATACCTCTGGTATGGTCATTTATTTGTACGTAGTGATGCAAGAAAGTCAAAAATGACAATTATGCAACATCCCAAATACAATATAAAATATTTTTCAGTACAATACTGAATAAAAAAGTAAAACGCCGGAACGCAAATTTTAGTCAGGTGTGCTGGCATATACCTTTAAATGACCTTCCTTCTGCATTACTTTGGAAGTGGGGGTGGCGTTATATAATATACTTTGAAATAAAGAACAATAACAATGTAGGAACCGTCGATTTTTACTATATCGGCTAATTTGTATGTTTGAAGGCGTATATGTTCGTTCGATTTTCTCACATTTTACCCAGCATTATAACTCAATATAATTGACAAGAACTTAGTTAACATCAGGCTACGTCATATGGATTATAACGTAAAATTAAATTTCGATAAATGGACCAACTAGTATAAGGGATATTAGAACTAAGTTTACCAAACGCCAGATATGTGTAATTGAAAGCAGATGGAAGTAGGAAGATCTTGGTTAAACCGGCCGTTTGTATTGGAGGTACCAGAAGAGCAGTAGTTAATGGACAAAAATTTAGACCCCGCAACCCGCTAATTAGAAATTACAGATAAATGATTGAATTTCGAAAAATCTGACAATTTGTATGGGATGTAGCAAAACGAGTGCTGCAATGCGCTCCATTCTTAGACACTACCATACCGAACGCTGAATATATACCAAATTTGACAACCTATGAACGTACTCGTATGTCATTTGTGCAGAAGTTACCTGAAGGGGTATGGCTACTCGATACATTTTTCCAAATTTTGCCAAACATTATAAAACAATGCAATGGACAAAAATTTAGGTTACTGTAGGTTACGTATGAGGAATTATAGGAATAAAATCGAATTCCGGAAATTCGGTGATTTGTACTCAAGGTACTAGAAGTGCCTTGAACTGTGCCAAGTTTTAAGAAGTTCCATAAAGAAGTTCGAAAGTTTATGTTATGGCACCCGAACCAAATGCTTTGGTTTGGTTTTCTTTCTCGTATAGCAAATGAGAAAAAAAACCAACTGCCGTCAATAATGAATACATAAAGTATTATAAACTACTAAACTTGGTTTAATGCAATCATGATATATTTGTGTAGGAAAGCTCGATGTGAATAAATGAAATATCGTAGAGGCAGAGGTAACAGATTTCAAGCTCTGTAAATGCTCGCCGTAAATGATCTTGAGGATATAGAAGAGCCTGATATAATAGGAATTACGAGCTGTAGATTTTTAGCTTTAGATTTAGATTTCTAGATATAGGTTTTTGCTTTGAAGTAAAGGTGCTGATCAGGATATAATCAATTTACAGAATGATTTAATGATTTGAAAAATAAAGGAAATACCTTAAAGCGAATAGCAAGTTATGATATTTGATAACAGCATTGTAAACTATACATATATCTTACTGTCATATTAAAAATCCTCTCAATTTTCATTAGACAACCAAACTTTGTCCCCGAAAGAGCTTCAATACCATAACTAATATGAAACATCAGCAAGGGGCGAGCTAACCCCTCTTTAATATTGATTGGACGGAATACATTCATAATGCACCACGTCAATGAGTTCAACGTACAATGAGTGGGAATCCAAATGTTTATCAAATGTTATGATAAGATATTTTATTTCATCATTGCTTCCATTAATATTGATGCCAAAATTCGGAGAAGAAGAGAGGATTCAAAAATCGTAACTTTAACTTTCTTACTATTAATATAAAAATCATTATCACTACTATTTATTGCACTCAATGTGTTATTGAAAATTATTTGATGAACTACCTTCCATTTGTATGGAGTAATTTGCAATTTGAGAAAAATCAACCTAAGAGCTACGCCACTTCTGGTACCCCACTTCTTCTAGACCTTGTTATTGTATTAAATAAATAGATCAGTTCTAAGCTCGTGCTCTTGGCTCCGCTCCTTAGAGTACCACATATGTAAATTGGTTGGTATAGCAAAAATAAATGGTTCCTCTATAATTTCTAAATATAAAACTACAGTAAGTTACAGTTTTGCTTCTTTAACTTCGTATTAGTTCAGACCGTTTTTGATAAAATCTTTCTGGCATTCCGAGCACTTCTATACCAGCTTACATCAGTCCACCTGACTGAAATGACTGCACTTTTTAGACCGATTTAACGTAGGTTGGAACTCAATGAGTTCACTGTCATAAACTCTTCGTGACGGTGGAGATGAGGTCAACGACATTATCCACCACTTCAAACTTACAATCTCAATGTTCACAGAGCGTTCAAAACGAAGGCGCTCTTCTGATGTCAAAACATACAGATTAAGTTATTCCCGTTTACAGCCTCTATATTAGAAGCGTACGAAAATAGCAACTGTCATTTGCCAAACATTGTGGTCGTCATTTTCGCTGCAGACTTCCTCATAACCATCTTTAAAAGTATGTTGAAGGTTGATAACCTGTCTCTCTGCCTAAGGACTCATTTGGTTTAAAATGGCCCTGTAAGACTCTATCTTCATTAAAGACTTCGTATCTTCCAGTGTCATAATGCAAAGGTTTTGATGGCAGTTCTTTAGTTAGTGCTTATCGAGGTGGTTTTCGTGAATATTTTTGACACTTGTCTGTCTCTGCACCTTTCTATATTGTGACTCCCAATTTTTCCATAATGGTTTTGTCTTTTAAACTTGGGTTGCTTCCCTTTTGCTATGTTCTTTTAGCGGCGTTGTGAGCCTTATTCGATACTTTCGAGCTTTATTCCAACACTGAAATCAGAACAACTTGCATTGTTACATAATAATATGTTCGACAAAACATTTGCAAAATTGTAAAGTTGTCTCCTTTGTTCTTTCTATTTAATTTCACAAGTTTATGATGTATTATGACATAAAAATGAAAGATTTCAGTGTTGAAAACCAATAAAATATGTTGATGTTGCCACCTAAGAAAATTTTCTTCGCGAAAAAACATAGTACCGTCTGATGAAAAAATTTAGCGTCAAATTTCACAACCATTTTTGTATATGCAGTTTCACCGTGAAAATTCAGCAAAGCGAAAAAAAAAAATTCTCGCACGTAGTACAATATTCTTTATCCCATTTGTACTCGTATGTGTTTGGTTGAGAGCAGTTTCTCGTACCAGTGAATAATTTATGCGGCAGTTGCTATCGTATGCATCATATGGTATTTTTATGTAACAGTAACATTAGAATTATGACCGCCGTAACATATTAATTGAGAGATATTGTTGAAATAGGTTCGGAGCTATGAACGTTTGCTTTTGCTTTCCTCGTGTCTGGTAACGTTTGCTTTCGCTCTGCTCAGCCTCGTGGATACCTTTGCCATGGGGAAGTGGTCATCCGAGTCTATGTTAGAACCACGAAACACATGAACATCCATTACACTAAAAGGATGTCTTCCACATAAATCGTCAGAATCCTAATAGCGCTTGGAGCGGTCACCCATTTTAGGGGGCTCCATTCTTTTTTTTCGTTCTCTTGTGTTTTCGTAATAGGAGATTTTAAGACGAGTGTCTAATTGGACCCCCGCAGCCATTCCTACTCGAGGCTAGTACATACTGGGTATAAAAATAAGTTAAGTTTAAGTCCGAGTTTATGAACTTACCTACATCGGGGGTAGCACGTTTATCATACTACATAACTTGATACCTACCATCCATCCAATGGATGCCGATACCATTGCCAGTTAATACCGGAAAAAAATCCCTTGTATATTTGTCGACGATTTTTAACGTTTTTTTTGGTATCATATTTGGAAGCATAGTTCCATTTTTTTTTAATGTACTAATTCATACTTTTTTAACCTGATATTTGATTTTGGCGACTTGCATATCTTTTAATTATGTCACTCTGTTTCATACATATATTATAATTTATTGACTAAAAATTCTTACATTTCATTCTGAAAATTTTCTTTAGCATTTGCAATTATTTATACATATGAACTTCGTCCTTTTATCATACAATTTTATGCAAAAACTTTTTCTGGCTGATAATAGTACAGGGTGGAGAACGAATCGTGCTACAAACACAAAACCACAAAAAAACACCAATGGAGACCGCTATTTAAAGATGTTGAAGGAGTTTTTTACCCAGAAGAGGTATCCGCATCAACATCATTTGTGCCCAGCAACATGGAGCAACTGCACACATGCCCCCAACGAAAACAAATTAATATCCAGAATCTCCACTTTTCGTTGTCCAACAACTGTACCAGACTTTTTTTGTGGGGTTATATCTGCCAAGTAAGAGGTGTACAAAACGAAACCAGGGAATTTGACTGAATTGAAGCAGTCCTTTAAAAGAATAATTGAGGCGATCCCGACATGCGTGAATGAGCATAGATGTCTATCATCTTCAAAACCAATTATTTATATAAAATAAAATTGACTTTTCAATACAATAAAAAAATAAATGAAATACATTGAATAAAAAAAGTTATTTGAATCTCTTATTGTAGCACAATTATTTCGTCACTCTATATCTAGATTTCAAGGCAACTGTTAAAGTTTTGCAGAAGTAAATGATAATTAAGAAACAAAATTTTCACAAATTGTATCGATAGATTTGTTAGAATTATTAAACTATATTTCGATATTTGTGCTTTTCAAGATTGTTTTTAATAATTTTTGCAGTTTTAGAAAAAAAAGGACATATGCAAATTTGGACAGGCGCTGTAAGTTTGACCGGATGGAAACATATATATTCCACACCATGGATTGCGGTCCAGAACGTCCCGAACGACAGAAATGAATTTTTCCAATACAATGACTACATACGAAGGCGGTGGCATTTTGTTCCTTCGTTTACGAAGACACGCTAGACACGGTTAAGAAAATCCACAAAATGGTAGGAAGATCGTCGGCCAACGGTGCGTGAGCTAGCTGAAATGATAGACATTTCAAAAAGTGCTATACGAGTACATCGTATATTGACCGAAGATTTGAAGATGAGGAAGATGTGAGCAAGATAGGTGCTGCGCTTGCTTTCAATAGAACAAAAGCAGCGTCGTGAAGATGTTTCAGTAGAGCATTTGGTGATGTTTTACCGCAATAAAACTGAATTTTTGCGTCGATTTCTAACCATGTAGGAGACATGTGTCCACCACTTCACATCTGAGACAAAGCAATAGTCAAAGCAGTGGAATGGAATGGGACAATCGTGTCCAAAGAAGGCGAAGACGATTCCATCTGCAGGCAAGGTCATGGCGTCTGTTTTGTTGGATGCGCATGGGATTATTTTTGTTGACTATTTTCAGAAAGGCAAAACCATCAACGGCGAATATTGTGTTAATTTATTGCAGCGTTTAGGTGATGAAATTGAGGAAGAAAGGCATTTGGCGAAAAAGAAAGTGTTATTTCATCAAGACAATGCTCTAGTTCACACATCCACTATTGCCATGGCCATGACCTTTATCATGCACCTTGTTCGCCAGATTTAGCTTCCTTGGACTATTTTCGTATTCTTTAATATTTTTCAATAATTTCTCCTGCGATGGATTCGGTTCTTGTATGCGCAAATTTTTTATTACTAACCCAATTTTGAACATAACCTGCCTATGAATATGAGAGACCCTCGTGCAAAATTTTCAGTTACTGAGCTGGCACAGCAGGACCTCCATCATGCTTTCAACAGACATTCGAACGGACGAACATATTTCTATCGATATAAGTTTTTCGACTATCAGGAATATTCGTATATATCGTATTTTATGGGGTCTCAGACAAATATTTCTAGTTATTGCAAACAAGTTATCACACCACCCATTGCATGGTGGTGGGTATAAAAATAATTATTAAAAATATGAAAGCTTTCTTGAATACATGTTTTCCAAAATATTTTGCTAGAGCAAGCTAATGGATTCTACGAGATATAAGTTTCTAATATTATTTTTATATAATTATGAACATCTTTAGAATTTCCAAATTTTAGGAAAAATAAAAACGGCATTTTTGGGTTTAGGCGTTTTTTGAGAAAATTTGTCTATTTTTGAAGTTTTAAACATATCAGACATAACAATTAGAATTTTCAATGTTTAATCAAAAGTGTCTGGACATATACAGTATCGGACAAAACTAAAGCACGGAATGCTTTTTACGAATGTCGCTAAACAGCCTTTCAAAATTCGTTTAGATAATTGATTTTTTTTATTCAACATTCTAGATTATTAAATTATATTTTAAAATAAAACAAAAACAACATGAATTCTTCATTAAAAACAATCAAAATTTAAGAAAAAAAGTAAAACTCAATGTTTTTAGGCGACAAAACTAAAGCACGTAGCCAATACTAGATAACTGGGGAGTAGAAAAAACTCAGCATTTTGTGGCATATCCATTATTTTGTAAAACTTCGGCACATCTACGATGTATTTAATACGTCTGGAGAAATTTTATTCCAGGTATTTTCCACAGTTTTATAGAGCTCATCCAAATTTTTGCAACTATCGCGGTCTATAGTTCGATCTACAATTTCTCATAGATTTTCTATGGGGTTGAGATCAGGCGATTGCGCCGGCTATTGTAAAACTTCAATTTTATTTTGTACGAACCACTCTTTTGTTGTCATGTTGGTGCCTCCACTTAATTGACATCTCCTCATCTGCATGTGGAAGCATTACATTTTGAAGAATGTCTCTACAAACGAATCGATCCATTATTCCACTTATTCTATAAATTGGACCAATGTCATGGCCTGAGAAACAGCCCCAGACCAAAACGCCGCCTCCTCCGTGTTTCACTATGCCTTTTGTATACTGTGGCTTAAGACGCTGTCCTCTGGGTCGCCAAACTAGCCTAAATCCATCGGAACCGTTCATATTAAATTTGGATTCGTCGGAGAACAGTACGGTTGTCCATTGTGTAGTGGTCCAATTAATATGTTTCTTCGCAAACTCAATACTGGCCACTCTATTTTTCCGTGAAATAAACGGCTTTTTTTGCACTTTTCAAGATTTTAGGCCCCCTTCTACAGCGCGTCTCTGGATGGTTCTGGGAGTAACGTTTAACGATAATTGTGAGGCAATGGTTCTTGATGATACGAACGGATCCTTTTTTGCGTATTATTGCCTGGTCATCTCGTTTGCTGGTCTTTCGTGGCCGTCCACCTTTATGTACTGTAGCCAAAGAACCCGAAGATCGAAAGCGGCTAATTATTCTTGATATAATACTATGATGAATATCAAATTTTGTTGCAATGGCCGTCACAGATTCACCGTTATTAAAATCAGCTATTATTTTTTCTTTTAAATGAACTGAATATTTATTTCGTGCCATTTATTTAGCGAAATAATCAAAAAAAAATTCACAACAAACTTGTACGACCTTGTAAGCACAGAAACAATTAGTAACTGAATGCAAAATTTTCTCTATATGCACATAAAATGATCTTTGGAAAAATAACGGTAATTGTTGTTAGTAAATTCAATGTTGTATAGAAGAAGAAACATTCAAAAGGTTTCGTGTTTTAGTTTTGTCGCTACATTTTCGTACGTATTAAAATAAGCACATAAAAAAGTAGCTAAACTACTAAGCAACAAAACTTCTGCATTAATTTTTAATAAGTGTAGGTTATATTCTTTCAAATATAGTTTTTGTTTTTTTTTTTGAAATGGGCATTATTTTTAATGTTATTGTAAAGTTTCTTGATAAACAGAAGTCCGTACTTTAGTTTTGTCCGATACTGTACCTATATATGAACCTCATATGCTGAAAATGGTTTAAGTAAATTTTTTTTCTTGTTTTGAGGCATTTATAATAATATTTAGCATTTTAGTTGAATTTCAATTTGCTATTTACTCCCTACAGATTTAGAAACATATAATTTGATTGGATAATAACTACTATGCGATTTTGTCTAACAGTATGTACCGGCTCGATGGTTTCTCTGGCTCGATGGCAAACTCTTAACGTATGACAAACTGGACTGAATTTATTGTAACTGAGCAGAAAATATGAACTGACGAATATTTTAGTTAAATCGACAATTTGATTGGAAATACCAGAAGGGCATGATGAGGCCATAAAATTGGGAGTTACAGGGGAAAAACATTGAATTTTCGAAAATCACTCAGTTTGTATGGCACTTGCCATGGGGCCAGATGGGGTGTGACGATATAAAATTTGATAAAATTTTGGCCTGTGTCAGGTTTTGAGAAATTTCATAAAAAAAAACAAAAGTTATCTCGGACATATTGACATCGCTCAATCGACTTAAAAAGTCACTAAACACATTTGTCCAAAAGATAATTGGCACTTTAGACGCTCCCTGGTTTCTGGTTGTAACGCTTCTGGGCGTTACACATTGTTCGTATCAAATATATTATTTCATATCTACGGGTGAAGATATAAAAATGCTGTAGACTCTAATACCAACTAAGATATATTTTTTTTCTTTCAAAGAACATTTACCCAAATTTTTGATTTGATTTTTATTTTTGATTTTTAGACATAAATGTCAATCTTGGTTTTTGTTTCCAATTTAAAAAAAAAAACATCAATCAAAATTTTTGCTTTTGATTTCTAAAAATAAAAATGATTTTTTTTATTATAATAATTTTTATAACAAAAATCAAAAACAAAAATTAGTTTTCATTAATATATTAAAGATCAACAAATAATTGTTATATTAAAAATGATTTCTATAAATATTACTCATAACCGTCACGGTTCCTGCTTTGAACTGCTTGTGTTACATGCAAACATTTCTTTCTTAAAAATGCTGTCTGCAATAAGGTGCGTTTCATATTTATCGGACCATCCATAAATTTCTTTTATCTGTGTAACGGTACATTTTTTGTTGTTGTGATGTTCTAAATGTTCAAAATACTTGTTTGGACGAAACAACCTTGCACAGGAATTTTGGGATTTGTGCAGATAACGGTACTGTTTTTCATCGGACAAGGACGAAGGATGAGAAATTAGCATAAACTGGGCAGGAGCCATAGGTTTATTTAAAATTTTTTACGAGGTCTTGACGCTCATGGATTTAATAAGAGCTGGCCAGTTCATAACATTGATTCTTTTATTGCTTTTTATGACTCAGTTTGCGCCATAAATACGAGTACAAAGTATTTAGTACATATAAGAACTCCACCGGTAATACGCTTACATACATAAGGTGTAGTACAAATATGTTAACATGTTTTCTGCAAAATTTTCAGAAGGGCGAACCGACGACTCAATAACTTTTGTAATCGTATAAGAAACATGATTTTGCGACACAATAAGAATTTGTTAAATTCGAGGTACCGTTTCTTGGTCCCCCCTGTGCGTCTCCAGTAATACCTTGGATTTCAAATCATTAAAGAGTGGCATAATACAGGGTGTCCGTCGGGAAGGTATACTACTTAGTTTTGCCGCCATTTTGGTAAACATTAGTCTTGACAGTTTACATTTGGCAGTCGTGAAGTAGAGACGTGGCAAATTTATTATGGAAAAATATTCGATAAAACAACGTGTTTTAATCTTTAAAACATTTTACCAAAATCAATCATCGATTACTGTGACGATGAGAAAGTTAGATGAAATTTTTGGGAGAAACCACGTGCCAACAAGATGCACTATTTATCGTGTAGTGAATGGTTTCGAAAAAAAGAGGGTCTATATCTGATAGGACCAAGCATAGACCACAACGTACTGCAAGATCGGCTGAAAACATTACTGCTGCTCAAGAAAGTTTTCAAAACAATTCATCAATCTCAATTCGATGCCTTGCTCAGGAGCTTGGTCTTCAAAGAGCAACTTCGACCACAATTTTGCAAAAGGATTTGTATTTGTTTCCATTTAAGATTCAGTTGCCAAAAGAGCTTTTTCCACAAGACCATTTACGCCGCCGTACATATGCCAATAGGATGTTAAAGCTCGCCCATGACAAGCCCGATTTTCATGAAAAAATCATAATGACTGACGACGCACATTTTCATTTGAATGGATATGTGAATAAACAGAGTAGTCGGTTCTGGGCAATGGAAAACCTTCAAATTATACATCAGTCACCTTTGCATCCATCAAAAGTGACAGCCTGGTGTGCAATTTGGTTAGGAGGAATCATTGGACCTTACTTCTTTGAAATTGAAACTGAAAACGGCGTAACGGTAACTGTCAATGGGGAGCGATATCGTGATATGGTTAAAAACTTTTTAACGTCACAACTGCTTGCTTTGGGCTTGATTAACATGTGGTATCAACAAGACGGTGCCACATCGCATACAGCCAGGATTACAATGGAATTACTGCGAGACCTCTTTCCACAACAAGTTATTTCAAGAAATGGTGATGTTGATTGGCCCCCTCGGTCGCCTAATTTGACTGCTGAAAAGCAAGATTTATGCAAACAACCCAGAAACGCTTGAGGAACTCAAACAAAATATTCGTGATGAAATTAATGAAATACCGCGTGAAATGTGTGAGAATGTAAAGAAAATGTGCTCAAAAAGTTTCGCATTTGTGAGGCTAACAGAGGCGGACAGTTATCTATATTGTATTTCATACATAAATGCCGACATTAAATAAAACATTTATCCATATAAGATCCATTTTCTTTCATTTAATCAAAAATTATAAACAAACAAAGTAGTATACTTTCCCGACAGGCATCCTGTACTTTCCCGTTTTTTATTTCCTTTGCTCGAAGTTCAAGTTTCCCTTTCCGGTATAATCTACTTATTTTTAGGTTCCTACATTGCATTTAGTTATTCCAAATTTAGTAAAATTTGAAATGGGAACGGAACTCATTGCACCCGTTCTGGTACCTAACACACAAATTTACCGATTTTCCGAAGTTCAATATTTCCTGTATAATTTCTAATTAGTAGGCTGCAATAAACTAGGTTTTTGTCATCCCCCTTTTGGTGTATTCCATACAAACAACCAATTTATTACAAATATTTTTAGCTTTATATTTTTCTAATAGTTGTACTCAATTCAGTTTAATTTGGCACACATAATGCGTTTGATGAACTAAGTTTCTGAATGGATGGCCTCGCTATATTCGTTCTGGTATATTGACCGGTAAAAAGAAATTTAGGTAATTAATTAAAGACCGGTGTAATCCGTAATTCATAGATTATAATTCCTTAAATTTTTGTCAATTGCATTGTATTACAATGCTTAGTGAAAATTGAAAACAAACCACGGGATGGTTATCCTTTCTTATACCATCCATATGAATTATCCAGTTTTTGTATCAACGCAAAAGAAGGTTGTGTGAAGGTATTATAACATATTGTCTAAGCCAGTTCAATTGGGTGAAATTTCCGTATATTTTTTTGTTATACTCATATATGATACAGATATAAAAAAATTAATGCAGAAAAATGCGTCTAAATGTAGCTTTATTCCAAACAATCTAATTATTCTTTCAGACATACGTGGCACGTATAGTCTAGCATAGTGGATAATCATCCCTATTGAATGCCTGTTTGTAACGAAATATACATAAGTATGCATGTAGTTCTGCATCAAAGTTGCTGCGATGCCATACCTAACAATATATTGAATTTGTTCAAAAAGTAATCCAAGGAACACAACACACCACAACTTACAATCTCCTATTACGATAAGCAGAATCAATTTCACTGTGATTGCTCAACTGACAGTCGGTATGTTTCCATAAGCGTCCAGCAGCTAGCAGAAAGTGGATGATTGTTCGGTTCGTTGATGCCGCTGGTCAATAACAACAGCTAATAACAGCACCGACTGTCTAACAACTGTTGGCCAAATTGACGCTACAAGTACGCTTGAACCAGCATACAACATTTTAGTTGGCGTGAAACGATCATCCAAAGCGGTTCTCATGGAAAATTTAACGCTTCGCAAATCGTGTTAAATACCCACAATACCCGAATAAAATTCACGATACCTAGAGAGTTCCATACACATTCGTTGGAAATTTAATTTAAATAAAATACAGATTCACATCGAGCCAAACAGTGACAGAGTGATTTCGGGAAAATCTTGATCGAAGTGCAAATTTAAGTGGAGTAAATGATTATGATTATTAGCTTAAACTTAACATAAAAAAGAAATTATAATAATTGAGGATTAATTAATTTTTATGTCACACACATATCAGCAATAGAAAAACTGCATTGACACTTTTATTTGGAGCAAATAAATCGTTGTTTTTTTTTGTATGTGAAACATTCAGACTCATTTCATTTCTACCAAAAACGGCAGCTGCGAGGGAAAATAATCATTTACCAATTACCAGTCATTATGGTCAATCGACAGCGACAAAGCGATGGCAATGTCACTTGCATGCTTCTAGCACTCTATATCATGGCGCTTCTCCCTCTGCCTTTGGTGCTGAGATCACCGATTTTCTGCTGCAGTGCCCATTTCATACATCACATAGAGGAACAACATGAATATCGGTCAAATGGCCATCCACTACCATCCCATGTGCCACCACTACCTGTGCTACGGGAGCCGTTGCCGGGGCGATTGGCAATTCGTGAACTGTCGCCGGCCGAATGCATGGTGGATCTCACAAACGAATTGGCATATCGCGTCTTGTATTATCATTCGATATTAAATCGGAACAATTTCGCGTTTTCACCGACGGCATTGATGAGTGTTCTCGTCGCACTTTATGAAGGCTCCACAGGACACAGTGCTACAGAATTAAAGAACGTGCTGCAGTTGCCGAATAATCGAGACATCGTTCGTGTTGGTTATCGTGATATACATCGTCGTTTAAGGGTGAGTTAACAGGCTAATCCAGTTGGCTTCTTCAAACAGTTTTCTGTTTTGACTATCCCAATTGTACCCATTTGAAAGGGTAAAGTTGTGCGGAATGAAAACTGCCATAAAACTATGACTTGAATGCCGAGCTCTTAGAATTGTTCAATTATTAGGAAACTTAAATATATGCTTTTAACTATACTATTTCCAATTGAAATTGGGACTTTTCACTTGATATTGAGAACAAAACAATTGAAAATGCGAATCTTCATTTAACATTGAGTGTGAATGTACTGAAATTTGCAGTTTTCCTTATTTTTTTTAATGTGCATGTTATAAACATAATTTACGCACCGATTTGTTTTTTATTATAATTATATTATTTTTATTTTATTAATTTTGCGTTGTCTTTTATTTGTTTGTATTTTGGGTTTATTTATGAGAAATCAACCATCTTGTAGTGGAATTTGCATTACATCGCAATTTCAGGTTTTTCATCTCATGATGAACTCTTTCACAAAATTTATCACTCATGTCAACCTCTTCGGTTGATAATAACTTTTTTAAGTTATTTATCATTTATATTCTTTTTATATGGTCTCATGGGCCATGCTTCATTAGAAGAGTGCAACCATCACAGAGTCGTGGAAAGTGGCAACGTTTTGAAGAGTCGCATTACAAACCACATAAATATAAATTAGTTTTAGAATAAAATAAGGACAAAAGCGTCATCAAACTCAAAAGGCAGTTATATGAATTTTTTTGTGAACATTGTAATAGGTAGCTTTTTGTATAATTTTGAATTCTCTGTCGAAATATTTAATTGTTATATACATAATGTAAGTAAAGGGTGAAGGCGAAGTTGGAAGAATTTTTCCTTCCAGAGCAACATTGAGAGAACAACAGAACAGAGCAGAGCAACACTGAGTTCACCTAGATGCTGTCGGGCTTCCTTTGTTGCAATTCCGATTGCAATTGCACATCCCATTGGCCCCCAGGATTTTCTAGTACAAAGCACTTGATTTTTTTCTTGAAGAGATGTTGCAAAACGAAACCAACAAGTTTGTGTGATTTAAAGTAATGCATTGAGTAATGCCAACAAAGTCTAATTAAATTAAATGTGATCTAATTACATGTAATTTAATCCAAAATATGTATTAATTTGATCTACGCATTTCCCTTTTTAATCCAAAGGTGTATAATTTTATATGGAAATTGCAGACCTAATTTAATAATTGCACGTTTCCAGTAAAAAATATAAAATTGTAATAGTCTCTTAATCTTTCTTGGAAAATTAAAATTGTCACGAACAAAATTAAATAATAAATTGTACTCGTAGAGGCCTCTGTACGCAATCTGAACGTCTCCTATTGTCTCTCCTAATGCAGAGATGACCTAATCGAAAATAGCTAAGTGTATAATATACATAATTATAATTTAAAACAGAATTTGAGCACATTCTAACAAAATTCAGTTGACACATCTGCCTGATCTCGGACTTTTTTATCGCCATTTTGCTAGATTTGTGATAAGCATTTTTTCTGTGTTGTTAGATTTAACCTGTTTCTGATAGCTCCACCGCCTAACTTAATTCTTTGTATTACAAGCACATTCTAAGCGTACACAAACTGGGAAAATCAAATCGTCTGTCGAAAAATAATGTTGCATTAACGTTCAATGACAAAATATTAATGAAACAAAAGTTAGAATGTCGCGCAGATGTTCAACAAACAAGGATTTAAATAAAGTTTCTGACAGATCAATACTTCTTGTTGCTTAAGGACTAATTATGAAAAGTTTAGTTGTGTTCAAATATGTATTCCTTTTCATTCAAGTTATTCGACTAAGAGAAAAAGATTTTCAACTGGTTTTATTCGGTCTTTTAACGCGAACTGTTATTATGAAAAGGATTGTTCTTAAAACAGACACATCATCCTTTAGACTCCTTCGTGTTCATAGTAATGGCAGTTGTCAAAATTTGCCATAGCCAGAGGGCTACTACAAATTCTGAAATTTGTTTATTATATTGTGAGTGGGCGTATGCGCATTGTTTGTTTTTTCTTTTGTGATGAAACAATCGCTAAAACGTCTCCAAATCAGAGTTAGAACGAAATCATCGGTGGAGATGGCGCGAATGTTTTTAATCGGCGGCGTCGTTTGGAGCTCGTAATGATGGACTGCGCGTTAAACATAGACTCATGATATATTTTATCAGATAAAAATATTTGTGTTGGGATACAGCCTCATATGATGCATATTGACATATTGATTTATAAACTGAATGCATTTAAAGCGGATAGCATTTATCAGGTATAACATTCATAAATAGTAGCAATAATATTTATAAAAAAATTTAGTTCAATTCTAACATTAAAGACAGGTCGATAAAACTGTAGATTTCCCTTCCCTGGAGAATATTTTTAGCTTTTAATTTCCAAGCAACTGCAATAGCTAAAACCTTTTAATTCACTATATGGCTTCGTTCAATCACAGTCTATTTGTAATGCATCAATCATTCATCATTTTCTATGGAAATAGGAATTCCGTATAATATCAATACCAGCATTGAACTAGAAAAAAATTCAAATTTTATTTCGTTATCAATCCCCAAGAGACATTTGTTACAAATTTAAAAGTGTTCACATATTTAGAAGGCTCATCATTTCTCCTTTTGTAAAATTTACATTGCGCAAAACCCCGATTTAATTACATGTTTTTAAGCTGCAAATTAAGAAAACTCTAGAATAAACCCCGAATTGATATATTCGGCAAGGCATGCATTGTAAGCCACATCGTTTCGAAAGTACATTGATTATAAGAAGCAATACGTACTAGAAGTTTTAAAACGGCCCAGCCCAAATCTCAGTTCAGAGCCATTGTTAGTGACGGCTTCTCGAAACCGATTTAAATTGATTGTATCGGCGGCGGCAACGTTCACCAAAAAATAGCCGGCGCGCCTATTGACTTCAAGTTCTTACGCAAGCAGTGTACTTGCGAGACATTAGTACGGATGCCAACACTTACCACAGTAGTGTCTATGAATATCTCACCTCACGATTTGAATTTGATACCAAATTACATTCGCCCAATTTTGCTACTTAATAAAATATCGGATTTAAAACACAGCCTATGTGCTGAATTCAGAAAAAAAATGATTTTCACCACAACTATGACTAGTAGTGGTACAGTCAGGTCGTTATATCAATGCTATATTCGTTTATAATCAAAAATAAATTTCAATATTTATAAAAAAAAGCTTACGAAGTTTCAGCCTGTCTCCTGCGTAAACAGAGAAAAACAAACGACCGGTTTTTCATTACCTGTTACTGCTTACCCGACTATACAAAGCCAATTTCCAGATTTAAAAAATTTAGAAAACTTTCCCAAATGTGCATCCTTAATTGATTAAAAAAGATACTATAAAATTTAACGCGTTGGAAAAACAATCTCGAAAGTGTGGTCTTTCGTATTAGATCTATGTGCGTGAAACTGTCGGCAATATAAATTATGCAGATGCAGAACCAATTTTCAATTATTTTAAAGTGTTTTACATTTCCTCAATTTTTCAGAAACTAGCTAACCGAAGCAAAAACCCTGTTTATCCTAAAATTGCGAATTAAAAAAAAAAACAGCGGACAAAGAAATCGAGATTCTTAAAATTGGGGAATATTTGATCGAAATGTGGAAAAATTACCTAACATGGTGAAGGAAACATCACAAACGGTTCAGTCCCACTCTTTATTTTTTTCATTCATTATAATAGAATGGATGAAATTAAAAAGACCGTCGGTCGGCCTCACACCCACTTTCTGAAAGCCTACACCTTTTCATTTGGAATCACGATAGCAAGACTAGCTAGAGAAGAGCTGAATAATGCTTTTTCATATATTTATGGTAATTAAATGGTGAGCTCTAAACGGAACAGTAACTAACCAGATTTCAAAGGTCAATTTTGTGCACGCAGATTGTCTGCGGAGTTGGTTACGAAATGTTGTATTATTCTTTTGAGTTTTATGCATATTAGTGAGAAGATTGTGGATATATCAATCTTTTATTAATAATATAAAGGATGAGGGAACACTTTGTCCTCTTGCAGGCACAAAGTAGGGACAAAAGTAATATGTCGAAACGTCCTTTCCAATTTTCATGAACAACTTTACTGAAAAATATTTGTTGTGTTTAAAATATGTCAGTTTTTCGCATTTTAATCCAGCATATCTATCAACCTGATAGTTGAAACCAGATGGCTTTATATACTCCATCTTAATGTGCCAAATTTCCAAGTTCAATTTTATTATTTTTCTTAAAAAATGTCCAAATTGATTAATAGATATGGTACCCTGATGAATTTGTCCGAATTGAAAACTCAATTTTTAAGAAGGTTTCCAAAAAAAATTGAATTGCCGAAGTTTGCAATTTTCCCTAGGTTTGCTCCGAAATTACATTAGAAACTGGGAAATATTGTGAACAGAATATTTGTAAAATTTTTATAGATTTGACAAAATTGTACCATTTTGCAAATAAAGACAATTGATTAGAGAATTTTACAATTTTAAAAAGTATTTCATTATATTCGTGGCATGAAACCCCATATACATATATCAGATATCGAAATTTGGGCCGATATTAGGGGGATAAAGTACATTCAAATGTTTAAAAAAATATTTCCCAATTCAAGATCTTATAGAGCAATATAAAGGCACAATTTAGTTTGGCAGATAACCATAATAGTTTGCAAAGTTTGGCATTCAGCAATTCTTGCAAATATTTAAATTTTTGTGCCAGATCTATATATTGACTTCAATTGAAAGCTTTGTTACGCATTTATTTATTACGTTCGAAGAATTTACTTTTAAATATAATTTAATGCATTTGATTTTATTATATTGATACTCTGAAAAATGTTACTATAGAAACACTTTTAAAAACGGAATAAAAATTTTAAAACATCTTTGGACAGACGTAAAAAACCTAATAAATATTAATACAATAAATCTAGAATGATGTTTTACTTCTTACTGCTCCTTTTCTGAACGAATTTATTTAAAAACAAGCGTTAGTTATAGAAGCTTGCATAATCTGAATTTATATCGAACATATCTGGAATTATCTGCCTTTTTTTGTTAAATATGCAATATATAGTAGATTATTGGGGCTTAATCTTATGCCTCTGCAATTGTGATTCAGGAAATATCAATTGAAAGTTGAGATTCAGAAAAAATTAATTAGTATTCCAATTGAAAATCAGAATTTGTATTTCAAATGCGAAATAGGTCGAATAAAATACAGAACTTCCGTTTTAAGTTCAGAACAAAAAAATTGAAAATCGGAATTACAATTCAGAAAATGTCTATCGAAATTCATAACTTCTAAGATAGACAGATTTATCTAATATGCGTTGCATATAGAAAATAATTCAGCTTCGGTCTTCGTTTCGCGCAGACATTTGGGTCCGCTTGCACAAGATGACCCAACCAACGCATTTACTGTATTCTGATGCGATTAGTCACATCGATGTATGGCTCGTAATTCATATGACGTTAATGTTTTTCGTTAATAATAATGGCACTCCAAAGTTGAAGCTATCAATGTTCATGCAATGCTTCAAACTCGATTTTGTCCTTGTTTACTACCAGACTCAGTTTTTGCTGGCTTCTTCCCAATGGTTGAGAAGGTTGCTATAACATCTAATAGTTTCAAGCAATGATATCTATATAATCAGCGTACTAAAGTATCATGACTTTCGTTACCAATAGCATTTGTATTTGCCACAGCTTTCATCATAATCATCTCCAATAATATGTAGAGCTAGTCGCTCGATAACCTGATAGCCTGTCGCAATGTTCAAATATTCGTTTGGTTTAAAATGGCTTATTGAGATTTTTGCTTATCTTTTCTAAGAACTTCATATCAGTCAATGTCATTCGTCCTTAAAAATTGTATTGTATATAATTGTATTGGTCGGAGACAATTTTATAAGCGACGAAAAACTGGTACGTGTCAAAATTTGTTTCTTGAATTTCTGGCCAGTTGTGAATTTACCAGATCTGAAGCCGCACTATTAAAGCCCCGTCGACAGAATATTATATGCTGTGGTAAAAACCTCATATTATAATAGTTGAAAACTACATTAGGTCGCCTTTTTTGAACACGGGCATATTAAATTTAAATTTCAACCATTGCGGATGAATTCATTAAGCCTAACCGTGTTCACTTCACTTATGCTGCCACCTGAAACTAGCAGCTTTTGGAAATGTTCTCTCCAAAATTACAGCACTCCAACAGCATTTGCAATAGCACTCGCCTTATGTTATCCTGCATCAGGTTCATAAGCTTTTTGTCGTAGTAGTTGAGTAAATTCTCTCAACTACCATAAAGTGTTGGACTGGGTCGTGACTTTGTCTGGGCTATGTAGTTTAGCGATGTTTAGCTTTCTTTGCACATAATAATAATACAACGTGATAAAAAAATACTTCCCCGTGGTGCGAATTATTACTATCTGGTCACTTATAAGAGTAAACCGCGAAACAAAGTCCCATTTCCACTAAAAATCTGCATCCGAATTTAGGCCTTTCTGACTGGCAGCTACAAAAGACCGAGTACAATAGCATCGCATTTACAGAATATAGGCGATGGTAGCTTTATATTGTTAAGAATATCCGTCAATCAAATAGAGACATCTTCACAATAAACAGCTCGGACATTCCAGGTATATATTATATATTTCTTATAACATTTGCGGGGTTTTTTACTTTTCATTTGTGTTTTCATAAAAAAATTATTTAAGCCGAGCGGCGTATTGGCCACTTCATCCTATGTTACAGTTGGGGTTGCCAACGACTATTAGGCTAGTATAAAAGCTGAATTTCCATTTTTTTATATGCAATACCTTGAGGGCGCAGCAGTGCAGTATATTTTCACTCGCAAAACTGAATGCCTGTTGCGTGCTCAATTATACTGAATATTGTGCGATTGAATCAAAGATACAAATTTAGGAAGACATAAATTAAATAAGGTAATTTGTATTGGAGGTACCGGAGAGGGCATATTCGATCGATTTTATGGCATTTTCCCCAGCAGTTTAAATCAGTATAACTGACAATGATTTAATTAACTTCAGGCTGCGAAATATATATATTAAAGCGAAAAATTAAATATCAGGCACCAGAAGGAATGGACCGATATATCCCATTTACAATCTACGGCTACGTTCTACCAAAATATTTAAGAAATTTCAAAAAGTTTTACGGCAGTTATCGTATCTACCAGCTAGTTAACAAGATAGGCAGATGGATGTCGCCCAATCGACTTAAAAAGCCATCAAACGCATTCGGTCAAAAGATACTTTGAACTTTAAACGATTTCTTCTGGATGTTACATTTTTGACCGTATCAGATAAAGGCATAAATATAATGTCGGAATATGGGATTAAATCGATCATTTATATAAGGGCAGCAGATTAATTGATTAATGGACACGATAACTTTAATATATTCGTACAATGGCCAAGCAACTTTGGGCGTGTAGCGCCATTTTATCTGCGGTGCTTCCAGCAATGTTACATTTTACATACAAATATAATTCAATGTTATCTCGTTGAGCGGAACCTCTACAAACAAAATAAAAACAACAAATAATTGGGACAAATCATTTTGAAATGACTTTTCTGCGACAATTTTTTCAAAATAGTCTCAAATGTGACATTTAATAGCAAGCAAATAATTTGCTCTCACTACAAAACAAGAAAAAAAGTCATCTTAATATGTCAACCTACCTATACCGATATGAGACCTGAAGTGGTGTGAAATAATTGACGATAACTGTCGTTGTGAAAGGGATCATTGAACTTTCATTTGTAGTTTAATGATGAATTAAAGCATTCTGATTTATTCGATATAATAAATTGATTACACATGGTGTACTACATATAGAATATGTACATTCGTATTAGGCGATTGTTAGGTGAATGATTTGTCAGACATTAGGTACATAACAGGGATACAAAATATTGGTACAATTGTACAAATGTTGGTACAATTAAGATCATAAATTGTAATGGTACACCATTGACTTGTTGGGGGCAAAATACGTACATAGTTTTCTAATTGCTGCATTTTTAATGATTACTGATTTTCATACGATTAGTACGATCTTCTAGTGAAACAACAGTGTAAAGTGTTGCTAAAATAATATTAAGATGTCTCTACTTTTATTTGAATTGTCAGTAATTTAAGGTTTTTATAAATTTTGGAGCGCAACTTCAACATTAACAAATAAATTGCAAATCAAAATTAGTTGAGTTGAGTTAAGTGAAATAACCAACCCCATATATCTCCTTTTCTGCCCATGAAATTTTATATTTTTGGAAGAAAGCACAAAAATGCAAGTGATTATATTTGCGGTCGCAAAAAACAAGGTTTGGCTGCAATTAGGACAAAGTTGAGTTTATTCGTTTTTAAACCTTCATCCGGAGGAATGAAAAATGCAAAAAATGTAACGCCCAGAAGTTTAAGCCAACTAAGCGATGTCCGATGGTTGACTGGTTGGCTAGCTGGCTTGGGAATACGATAATTGCCGTAAATTTTAATCTAACTTCTTAAAAGTTGACACAGCCTCATATATTGTCACATCCATTATCACCCGTTCTAGAGCCTCCCACACATATTAACTTATTTTCCGAAATTCAATTTTCTCCCTATGCCTCCGCATACGTAACCTCCACTAACCTAAGTTTTTGCCCATTGCATTTTTTTTTTTTGTAATGCTTAATAAAATTTGAAAAAATCAACCCGGTAATCGCATCCCTCCTCATATCTTCCAATTGGTTGCACTAAATTTAATCAAATGTTGTGCACGTTCAATGTTTGATATGGTACTGTCTCAGAATAAAAACGGAGCATATTGTGACAACTATTTTGATACCTCCCATACAAATTCACCAACTTAATCTCAAACCAGTAGGCTGTAGTAGCTTAGATTTTTATCCATTACCACGCTTTGTATTTTTTTTATGAAAAATCGCCCCTTGGGAGGAACCCCATTTAAATGACCCATTTAACCAACATATTCCTACTTCCATATACTTCAATTACTGATGACAAACTCGGCCAAATTTGGCACATATTATGCGTTTGATAAGTTCATTTCTAAGAATAAAAATGGAATAAGAAGGATATAGTTCCTGCAGATGTCCCCAGTCGCAACCTTCAATCTCACTGCATGCCTTCCAATCAAACAGTGTCCCGTCATGACGGATACCAGGAATGAGACTTCGGGTCTTGATAGCTACAGCAATTTGTGTGAACGCTTCATATCTAGACGAGGCCACATCTGTCTAGACTGACTACAACCTCGGACAGACGCCTACCTACCATTTGCTGCTAAATATGCTCTATCTAGCAGTAGGAGCTTGTAAGTCACATGAGGCATACCCACGGACTCCAACTCAGCTGGAGCTGTAAGGTTGTCCCTTGCCAGCTCGTCTACCTTGCAGTTCCCTGGTATGTCCCTGTGGTCCGGCACCCAGGAATACAGAATCCAGGAATTTAATGGCAGCTTGACTATCAGAGAATATGTTAATCCCTACTGTGGTGAGGACGTTATACCTCAGCCATTCTGCTACTTCCTTAATGGCCACAATTTCGGCCTGATAAACACTACATTGATCAGATAATATTTTTGCTATGCTTAGCCCTAGGTCTTTGGAGTAGACCCCGAAACCTACCAGGTTATTTAATTTTGAGCCGTTAATGCAGAAATCACCATACAGTCTTGTACCAGGAGTTCAACATTTCCATGTATCCCTATCTGGTGTAAGTATATGAAACTTTTTGTCGAATAGTGGTTTAGCCAGAGGGTAGTCTATGGTGCCAGTTATGTCAGACACCACGTTAAGGATCACACTGTGATCATAACCACTGTTTGACCACTACGGCATTTCTCTTAGTCTTACCGCCGTAAGTGCGGCAGTCTGCATACTAATTATGTCCAAGGGGTAGTAAATTCAAAATTAAATTTAATGCATCGGATGGGGTAGTGCGGAGAACACCATTGATGCACAGGCTAGGCATCCTTGTGACCTTGTCCAGTATCCTACAGTATGTGGACTTCTCAACAGCATTCCACCAGACGATAACTCCATACATCATTATCAGTCTTACTACTGCAGTATACAACCAGTGAACAATACGAGGCTTTAAACCACTATTACCCTTTTGTACGCATATTCTTGTCCAAAATATTGAGTTTAAACTTAACTTCTTGTCCAATAAAACAGCAAGGTATTTAGCACAGTCCGCGAAAAGAATTTCAGTACCTCCCAGTCGGATAGGATGCACAGGTGAAACCCTGTACCTCCTGGTGAACAGAACCACTTCCGTCTTGTTTGGATTTACTTCCTCTATAGAGAACAGAATACTGTTCAGAGCGAGGTTCCATAGCCTCCTAATACTGACGTCTACTCTCAGCTTTGATAGTGCTGCGACTGTCGTATCTTGGACAACGTTGTTAAGCGCCCCTTCTATATCTAAAAAGGCTGCTAAGGTATACTCCCTTCGATGAATCCGTCCAAGTCGTGCCGTCGTTGTCTGCCGACAGCAGCTTCTGGTCTATGCTCGTTCTAAGGTAGCTGTCAATGACCCTCCAGTGTTTTCAGGAGAAACGATGACAGGCTGATAGGTATAAAATCTTTTGGTTCCGTATTTGTAGGTTTTCCAGTCTTTGGAAATAAAGACCACATTGGTTTCCCTCCATATAGCAGGGATATATGTTAGGTCGATACAGCCGATATAGAGTTCTTCAAGCCATGAAATCAGCGTATCAGTCACCGTTTGTAGTTCACTCCGTGAAATTATGTCCGATCCGGAAGGAGTCAAAGCTTTTAATTGCTCACGCTATTTTGGGTTTGGTTACGATTTCACGCAACAACCGACGGTTGGTTTGAAGCATTCTTGTCCGCGACAGTTGCGTTTCGGGAATTACCTGGGAAATGAGTATTCAGAAGCAACTCCAGTGATTCTTCACTGGACGTTATCCAATCACCCTGCGGTTTCCTGAGAGAACCTACCATGCACGGTATGGAAGCCAGTATTTTCCTTAGCCTTGCGGCTTCGAGAGTGTCTTCAACTCTATTGCAGAATTCACTCCAGTACTTCCCTTAGCCTTCTTCAGTGCACTGTTATATTCTTTAAATTTTTCCTTGTAGTTATTCCAGCCCTGTGAACCTTTTGTGGACTCAACCCTGTTAAAGAACTTCCTACAGCATTTCCTGACCACCATCGTTGTCGTTGCGTATCCCTGGGACATGAGGCCTGCAGCGAGTCATTCAGAGCCTTTGTGACCTGCCCCACAGACCACTCGATGTTCTCGTTGTTCCGGGCATTAATATCGGCTATCCTTAAAAAGTTCCTGTTAAATGCCTCACTATAATTGTTCATGTCTGCTTTGCTATTATTCAGTGGAAAAACAGTCCTCGGATTAATGCTGGGTAAAAGAAAAGGAAATCGAACAAATATTTACGCCCCCTCTGATACAAAGTAACCGTATTTAACTTATATATTACAAAATGCGTATCTTTGACTCCATTGCACTATATCCAGTATAAATGAGCATGAAAATAGATTACACTGCCAAAAAATCGGTGGTCCCTCTACATTTACCAAACAGAGGATTTCAGACAATTAAAAGTTTGATTTTTTATTGTGCTTCAATTCAGAGTATTTTTATACTTTCATCCAATAGTGTGAAGCTATATATCACTTAATAGGAACAAACAAGTTTACCACATCACACAGCAACACAAAAGTATATTGAGAGAAGATTTATGTAAGTCAATTCATCTGACTGAAATTTCTGTACTGGTTATTATTATGTTTATTTTGAGGTAGTATAAGAGTATTGTCTCTCCAAAATCAAATATAATTCGCAAGTGATAGCAAATTTTCAAGACAGCGATTTCGAAAAAATTACGAAAAGTCTACAAAAATTAATACATATATAGAATTGTTTTTTTTTGTTGCTATTGTTAGTATCCTTAATATGCACATTATCATGTAAGTGCGATTACAAAATTCAATATATTTCGAAAGTTGCAACAAATTCCAATATATCAACTATAGAAAAACGGTTAATAACAATAACGATAATTTCGCCTGACCTAAGGCGCTGTAAGCACTTATGTTAACATTCCGAAGATGATCTACTTTCCAAAGTAAGAAATTACTTCACTTTTTCTGCACGAGTAAGGATATTAAAATAGGTCTCATTTAATTTTAAATCATTAACAATTAAGTCTTTATAACCCTTAACCTCTGTAAGCAACATCAAACGCTGGGTATAATTAATTTTGTTTTTAATGTATAAATTTAAGTTGAATCGATATTTATTTAAAATTAATGTTAGCTAATGGGGAGAATTAAATAAACATGAATTCATTTTCTAGTTAGTAGCTCATTTGCCTTGGTCCACGCTTTAAGGAATGCCCACAAGAAGGAGTCTAACTAGCAACGTAACTATGTGACAATTCAGGTTGCATCTGGGTCCCGGGATTTTGTCGTTGTAGCTTGTTCGTCGTTATATGGATTAATATGAAAGCAAAATCGGAGTCTTGGAAATTCGACGTTGTAGCCGACTTTGCAGTATAAGATTTTTATTTTGCATATTAACCGGTATAAAATATTACCTTTATTTCTCGTAAAAGCAATGGTTTGGCGTATCAGTCATTTAGTATGAGAGCTACCAAAAGGGGTTTTGCCCATTTTATGCAATGGACGATTTTGCCCATTTTCAATACCAAACGACTAGGGCGCATAATATTCCTACTAATAGAATTTCGATATAGATTTACTCAAGTTACCGTGTCCACAGACAAACGAACATTGTTCAATAATCTTAAAACGTTTTGAAACGGATTCCTTCTTAAGATAGTCCGGGCCTAACTCATCTTTTTAGATGCTTTACATTTCATTTAATACATGCATTACTACTATTAACTTTACATGAAATCGTCCAGCTAAAGAGAATTATATTATACATTATAAAGTTGTAATAAAAGAGATATTTTAGATACCTCCCATATCACCGGTGCTAAGTTTAAGTTTTACCAATTGGTATGTAAATCTTTTGTAAGGTACCCAAATTAAACACATTAATGGGAGGTACTAAAAAGCGTGCCCCATTTGACGGAACAAAAATTAGCCCCACGAGATTAATTATCTCTAACTTTTGAAAAATATTGAGGAAATGTAATCAGATTAGCCTCTATACTAATCAATTCAGTTTAGTTTAGTAAAAAAAAAATCAAATAATTCGAATATGCACGATTTGTGTCAGATATGCACCGTTGCCATTTTGGAGATAATTTCTTTACACCTCTCTCATAGAAACCCTCATTCCTATTGGCAAAATACTGGGACAGTGGATTTTAACAAACTTCTCTAAGTACGGCATATTTGATCTTTGACCCATTTTTGAGGTACATTCAAACAATACTGGGACTAGCGATCACAAAACTGTATAAGCGTGAAGTCTTATCTTTTTAACCATCTAACGCCATCTAACGTAACACAGTCGTACTTATGTAACGTGAAATATAATTGCAGTTTTTTGAGTACGAAATCCTACCTTTTTAATGTCATCCAGCGTAATCCGGTTATACTTATACACCGTGAGATTCAGATTATTAAAGACATCTGTTACGAAAATAATGCGTTTCTCTTTACTACACCTTACATTAAATGTATTTTTAAGTTAATACCCACTTCAATTAACATTTATTTCAATTGGTTTTACAATTGAAATTTAGCGTATTAAAGAATATGTCGAAAATATTTTTTTCTGATTAAAACCTTTGTATAAATTATTGAATTTGTGAAGCCTAATTGCAATAAACGAGCTTCTCTAAGTGACATTAGATTCTAGGGTCTACTGATGCTAAATTAAAAAAATAAATAATTTTAGTTTTAGTTTTTTTGTTTCTATTTTATTTGCAGACATACTTTTTCGGTTCGGATAATCCCTTAAAAGGTTTAAGCTTAAACAAAGAAAATGTCACTATTACCCGAGATTTTGAAGCGGTTTTAATGTTCTATGGCTACGACTTAGGCATGGACATGGTATCATCAACAGCCGCACCAACAACTATCACTCCAACCACTTCCACAGACGTGGGAATTACATCAGTGGAAATGAACACAACAATTGCCACGACGGATTCCACTATGGAAGTTGCTAAAGGCACAACCACAACAGTAAAAACAACTGTCACAACGGAAACAATTACCACAATACCGATGACAACCACGTCAACAACAATAATGATCACCCCCGCAACAACAAAAGCCGTCACAACAATGGCACCAAAAAGTACTATCACTACAACACCTGCAGTCTCGGCTGCTGAAGTGCCTTCAGAAAGTATGACCACTACAACAGTAGCAACTACTGCCAACACTACTGAACCAAGCACTGAAGTTGCAGCAACTAATGGAAACGAAAGCGCGACCACTGAAATTCCATCTACCGACGAGACTACAGCTGAAAATACCGTTGAAACGACTACAGGCGAAATAGCTGCAAATGAAGCAGCAGAACTTATTTCATCGTTTGTGGCAGAGGCGAATTCAGAGCCCCTGCTACGTATTCAAAAGGCTCGAGTTACACGTCTGCCTAGCGCCAAACTGCAAGCACCGCTTATTCCCAAACAGCCCCAGGCGCACTATTTACCGTCACAGCGAAAATCGAAGCGCCTGTCATCAAAACGAAGTAAACGCCACTTGTTCGGTTTTAAGGAATTGGATTCTAACTTATTCGTAAGTCTCTTCGATAGCGAATCGCTACAACACCACCTACCGTCGGTGACGGGGTTCGGTACGCCTTTGAATTCGTACGTCCATGTGCCCCACGAGTTTGAAGTCGACACACAACCCAACTTCATTAGTTCTTCCCCGACGGCTACAAAACGGAACTACAATACCGATGTTATAACTCACGTCTTCTACTTGAGTAGCCAACAGGTTATCTATACCACTTTCAAGGTCTATAATGCAGTATTATATTATAAGTATTTTGACCACTTGCGCATGACTGTTCTGGAATTGGAACTAGATACACCGGAATACAATTTGATCATCTTATTGCCTGATTACAATAACGGCTTAGTTACATCTACAGCGGCTTTGAGATCTGGACCAAAATTACGTTTAATGAGAAAACAGTTAAAGCCAAAATGGGTTCAGGCTATAATACCTGATTTCAAATTACACGGAACAATGTTTCTAACAAACGATCTTCAGAATGTGAGTATTAAAATTTCGAAATATTTATTTGGAAAACGGATTGATTTAAGGAATCTTGTCTTCTTAAATCTGAAACTTTTTGGATCCTATTTCTGTATTCCCAATTTTAGTTAAGACTGTTTTAAGAGGTAACTACTTTTCCAGCGATTATTAACTTGATAACAAATTTGTATTTAGTTGGGTATTCATGTTATCGCTACAAAACTTCCTTCAAAAGGGCTCTTAAAAATTTTAGACTTTTATGATCACAATCTGTATTAAGTTAATATTTATACAAAAGTATTTGACCAAATCAACAAAATAAGTCAACTGAAAAGCAGAACATTACTGCTGTTGTTGATTGTGGATGCCAAAGAACGGAATCCGTCAATTCGAAACCGATCACAGGCACTTGTCCACCCATTTCGTGGAACGGTTTTCGGGCTATGGAATGCAGTTGGTATTTGAATTATCACCGCATGTCCATCCTCATGAGTACACGGATTGGAGTCCAGCCATATTGTGACGATCCATGAAAAATGATTTCAAATAGCACCCTATCGCATATTAATAAAACGAATCCAGCATAAAGACATACGAATTTGCTTGATGGAGTCTCAATAAAAACTGCAAGGCTCATGCAAATCAATGTCGTTTTAGCTAGTACCGGGTTATCCATTTTTCAATTTCAAAAGTAAAGGTTAATAAAACACACATAAGGCTATGATTTCCATGAAACTTTTATTTCACTATAATTATTGGACTTTGCCACTATGCACGTAATACAAAGAAAATATCGTTCAGTCGTTATTAATGAGCTACGTCATTTACATGTGAAGAAAATATTTGTATGTTGGACCATTATACTTTGCAATGATACTGTAAGTATCAAAAAATGTCAATGTCAGTCAAAAATGCTTCGGAATGTGAAGATTTCAATTTCAATATGCCTGTCTGTAGCATTTTAAAAAGATAAACTACGTCTAAAGCCTTACAAAATACACAAACCGGATGATTTAACACTTGCATGAAAGGCGGTTGGCCTGTCAAGATCAAAGATGTCAAAACATTCAACAAATTTTTACGGTTCAACAATATGGAAACTCACAAAATCATCGTGTTTGGTTCGAGTACAAATGAAAAGACTGTTTAAATCAACGAATTGCTTTGCGAAAGCAAACGCCAGACTCAGTGATGGTCTGGGCCATAAAGATAAATCGGTAAATCCTACCGTCATTGCTTTGCCGTCTTGGGCACATAAATAATTCTGCAATTCGGAAATCTATTGGATGTTTCAACAAGATTCGACACCATCTCATAAATCCCGCGAATTCAACGTTTTTACAAAAAAAAAGTTCCGAACTTAATTTCTTTACAAAAATGGTCACTATATTTCCCGGACTTCGAGATCGAAGAATTTTTTAAATACAAAGTCAAAATAGCAATGCTTCAAGTGCCTTCAAAGTATTAAACCTCGGACAGTATCCTTACATCAAGGTTTTTCTCCCATCGTCAAAGAATGCGAAATAGTCGTATTCCAGTATGGCCTTAAGAACGTATTGCATTCATGTTGAATCCCCGTAATCGATTAAAAACGTCCCCGGAGCGGGTTTTGAGATCGGAAAAAAGCCAGAAGCAGAATGGGACTAAATCGGGGAACGATGGTTGTGGAGCGATATTAATTGAACTTTACGCAGTAAAGTCACCAAGAGCCAATGCAGTGCGAGGTACAAAGTGCCGTAGAAAGGAAAAACATGGATGTTCTAACTCACTTATCTCAGATATTCTCTGCGGATTCGTCCAAATTAAATATATCCAATGTTTGATTCAACGGTTTATATTAAGACTGAAAGCATGTTGTGACTCTATTCCCCAGAAAATTGGATTTATACAACGGGTTATCCATGATTTCGATGAAACTTTCCATTATGTACGAAATAGAATGCCGTTTAAATGAGCGCCTCTGGATTGGTTGCAGCAGTGAATACTTCTGAGGTAGTTTTCGACTACTTTTTCGCACATTTCGGGCGGTATCTCGGCGATAACTTGACGAACGGGGTTACACGCGTAAACACGGTCTTTGACGTAATGCCAATTGCATAATCTTGGTGGCCAATTGACATTGCCAAAACGTGAAATTACGCTACATACAATAACGGTCGTGTTGCGTAACTCATGGCACTGTCTTGTTGAAACCACATATAGTCCAGTTCATAACCTTCAATTGCAAGCCACAAAAAACGGTTATTATAAGGCCATAGCACTCTGAATTGAAATTCGGATTACAATAAAGCCAAAATCGGTCGTGCCGCGTAGCTCATGGCACTGTTTTGTTGAAACCAAGACAGTTCATAACATTCAATTGCACGGCAAAAAATCCGTTTTTATACAGCCATAGCGTTCTGAATTGAAATTCGAATTATCCGCCACACTTTCACTAACAGAAGCGGTATTTCCGGCAGTGCGTACATTGCGATGATGCACAGGCCTGACCACATCTGTAATGCTTCCAGTCTCCTCAAATTTCTTTACAATCTTGCCAATTTCTTGCGCAGTAGCGCAGACTATTATGACGACCATAGTCACCCCGTAATGCATGAAAAGTGCCCACGTTTGAATAATCACTTTTGTAGTAAGTTTTAACTATTTTTACGCGTTCTTTTCTTGTTAAATGATCCATATTCGTAATTGGCAAACCTATCACTAAATAAATAACAACCTATCACTAAATAAATGCTTCCCAAATATCATTTGCAATCCCATATCAAGATTATATATATTTAAGCCAATCAGATAACTATATTATAACAACTTTTTGTGGAACACAAATTACAATTGAGAATGGTTTTGGTGACTTCAAATGCCGCCCCATATTGGAAATTGGGCGTATGAAATATTTTATTTAACGCAAACAATTAAATAATGAATTTATGTTCTTTTGGTTCTTTATTCGGACCAAATCATGTTTCGATATTGACTTGTGATATTTGTTGAGAACATTTTCGTACTAGTGGGCAAAACTTCTAAATTGTTTCGTGAAGTTATAGACTCTTAAGCTTATCATGATGTTTGAGAAAGCACAAACAGCTAAGAGCGCCGATGAAGGCATTTTGGTGAGTATTGAAGTAGCTATCCATCCAGCCAGCTGTCAATATGATCAATTTGGCAAGTTTTTGAATAGTATTGTTTATTAGCAATAACAATTTTTACGGATTTGCGAACAATGCTTGTAGTTTAATTTACTCCTACCTTTCAGGAAGGAAGCAACAAGTTTGTACCAATGGTAGATATAGTAATGTGCTCAGCGTAAAGAGTGGGGTGCCGCAAGGTTCAGTCTTGGGCACGATTCTCTTCACTCTTTACATCAAAGATCTTTTTCCAAAATTTGATACTCTGTGTAAACCGTATGTCTTTGCTGATGATATTCAGTTGCTATTTAAAGGGGATTGATTACCAGTTTCTAGACGTTCTTCAGGAGAAAATTAATCATGTGCTTGATAGGTTACGTGATTGGATGTCAGAGAACAGACTTTGTGTCAATTCTTTTAAGTCCAAAGCTATGCTTTATTCGAACCAAACTAAAGTGGGTTTGCGAGTAGTTTATAATGGTTCTAATTTACAGTTTTTGCATGACATGAAATGTTTGGGAGTCCTGTTAGATAATAAGCTGCGCTTTGAGAAGCACATTAATCACGTTGTTTTAAGTGTTAACTATGCATTGAGGCAATTATACACAACTAATTTGTCGCTCTCGCAGTATGTGAAAAAGCAACTGGTTCATGCCCTAGTTATGCAAAGTGTTATGTACTGCTTAGAGATATACTCTGCTACTAGTCAAAAATATATAAAACTCCTTCGATTATCTTTGACCATAGCTATTCGCTACATCTTTTCCCTCAAGAGACGTGTATATATAACACCTTTTGTGCTTAAATTTATGTTCATTTCCTGCATTTATCGATGTACGATTGTTGTTATGTATTTACAAATTATATTCTAACCAATGTCCGTGTTTCGTATATGAAACTTTTAAATTTTGTCATTCAGTTCGTAGAAGGCAATTGTTTATCCCTAAACTTTGTCATCTTACAGCACGATCTTTTAATGTAAGAATAGCTCGTAGCTATAATGCATTGACAAATGAGCTTAGAAATGTAAATGTATCATACGCAATATTTCGTAATAGACTTATCTCTCATATGCAGTTGATGTAGGTGAATATTCTTTTACATCTTAATGCTTGCATTTACGAGTGATATTTGTTAATTATTGGTTGATATTAAATATATGATTTTATGTGATCAATTTTTACTTTTGCACTGTAATTTGAACGTCTCTTATTTACAAATTTGAATTTCGCATTTTATCGAGTAACCAATTTCACACGTTTTAGGAGATTCATTACTTCATTTAGAATCTGATACACAAGATGACTAAATGCTGCGCTCCGAAAATTAAAGAAATTCTTGGTCAGATTGTAGACTGCTTCATGGCGTTTTTATTTACACAAACATTTTAATTGATTATTTAAAAGGACAACTTGAAGTGATTGGTAAAGATATTTTTATCACCAAATTGGCACAACTACCTTCTATGCTGGCGCGAAGTTTGAACGCAATCTGCCATTTTGTTTTTTTTTTTTTTTTTTTTGTTTTTTACAGATCACTTCAAGTATGCTTTCGATTTCTAACAAAGTACAAACAAAAATATCAAACAAAGAATTTGTCTCAAATTTTATAATGCAAATGGAACTTCGTGTGCCCAATACCTGAAAATGTTACAGATGTCTTACGGTAAATCGGCTTTATCAAAAACACATATGAGTGCATTAAAGAGAGAGATATGTGATGGAAGAAGAGGCTAATTTTTTCCTTTAATTTAGTTTCACCTATTTTAAGGAATTAATCGGTAACTCCGACATGTAGTATATATTGGAAAGATGCAGATATCACCACGTCCTGATAGACACTATTCATGTGAATAGTGTGAACATATTGAATTGTTTATCAAAAAGATCACAGATTTATGTTGTTCTAATTTTTTAGGTCATGTGAGATCAAATTGCACATGACGTGAGGTGCTGCTGCAAACACATAAATGATAGGCCTACCAAGTTTATACCGATTGGCGATCTAAGCTCATTTGCTAATATCATTTAGCGATGTCTGTTTATATATGTATTTTTATAAGAACAGTACAGTTCGCAGTTATGAAACGACTTCAACCAAAGGTGTCACATATACGATTTAGTCAGGGCCTATTGCAATATGGCGATATTGATCCATGTTTTGATATAGATACCACATAAATCCAAGACAATTTTAAGCGTTTACCAAAGCCCCACCCTTAGTCGTGATTTAATGAAGTTTTACCTATTTACTTTGAAATTAACTTAATTTTGTCTATACGGATTGATCACGTGCCCACCCTTTTAAAAATGAAACTTGTTAATTTAAGTTTTGAAACAGCCTGCATATACTTCGGTCGTGCAAGCATGGCTGCCAGCAGTGATGATTTTTCGTAATTTTGGCGATTTTTCCACATGATTTTAACACTTTGACTATTTTGACTATTAATGTAGTACAGAATAAAAATTTTTCGTAAAAATTTTTTACAATGTATTAACAAAATATCTAGAATTATAGCCTTTTTATCATGATTCCATGAAACCATTCTCAATATTCAATTCAATATACAATTTTCATGTGACAGTATTGGTATATTGACTTTTTTTTGGGAGCTAAATATGAACATGTTATTGACAAAACCAAACATATTTTCCCAATCAAAATTTAAAAGAGATACTTACTTTTGGGGATACTTTAAAGAACTTGACGGTAATATGTAAAATATTTGCAATTTTAAGCATCGATATTTCAGAAACCGTGTCTAATTTGAATACATCTGATACATTAATATTATGACACAGTCCAATATAATATATAATATACAAATCATAGACAGCGTTGGTGGTATTTTTGCAATTATTATAAATTTAGTAAAATTCTGGAGAAAAATGGTAATTATAATGGTTTTCGCTTAAAATTTGATGCGTTCCCTTTTTAACATCAATGTATGAGAGCCAATTTACTATTTTTCTGAGGAACAGAAGAATCAATATAATTATAATTTAATCAAATATAGTTTTTGCAGAATAGAGTAAACTATGCAATCAAATTTCTAATTTATTACGCCAAATTATTTCCAAATTATTTATGCTTAGAAGTATTAGCCTTAAACTCATGTTTTCATTTTTCGGTTAGTTATATTATCGTATTATTTAATATAGTTGCACTAAATATTCCTCTATACTACCCAACTTTATGGCTTGTAAACTTCGTTTTAATACTCCTAGCTCTGCTCTGTACAAATTTCAGTTACATCAGTGCGATGCACATACATCGTTTAAAAGGTATTTTGACAAGGCATGGGATCGTGAGCGGTTCAAAAATATCGAATAAATCACAAAATATTTAACATTTTAAAGGCCCGTAACTCAGGAAGTTTGGATCTGGGCCTTTATATATTTTCTCAATTTATTCATTCGAAATAGTCTAATTTTGACAGCTCCGTATTTCTTCAAAATAAAGTGGCAGACAGGCGATTTTTTATGTTCTTCATTCGGAATAAGCCAATTTGGTGGCTCGGTTGTTCCTCAAAATAAAATTCCAGAGAGCTGTGTTCCAGGCTACGCAATAATATACTTGTTTTTAAAATTTCCATTAGCTTGTTATCGTACGTATACATTATCAGTTTATTAATGGCAAGTCTAGAGTAAGCAATGATTGTATCCTATGCGTCCCATTACTATCAAGGAAGCGTGCATAACTTATTCCTTTAATTTATTCCATACTAAATATTTTTGGCTGAACCGAGTAATTTCATCACGAACCTCCGATGTATCAGGACATCAAGGTGATGTATTTCGCAAATATCAGTGCTGTAAACCGTGTACAATTTTGTATTGGTTCAGTGCAGTGATTCACTTGAATCATTAGTTCAGGACATTTATCTTAAATCAGCTTTGTGATAGATTTACAAAAATCAGGTAAGTAATATTTTGCCAAGCGTAATTCTGTTCACAGTATCAAAAATACACATAAAATCTGTATAAGTTTTATATTTTTATTTCGGTATATTTATATTTCGGTAAGATGACAAAAACCACAAAATATGACTTTAGCGCTTGCGTGAAGTTTTAATATTATATATTGAAAATGTGGGGATCCGGGAATTTTGGGTTGCCTGGAGCGAAAGGTGGCTTTTGGTTTACAATTGTGTGAGCCGGAAATATTCCAAGGAAGCTTGTAATATTTCTCACAAATTGTTCACCGAAGAAGGAAAAAATAAAGAATAAAAACACAAGGAATTAGAATTTGGATGGACAATTTCTATTTCTTTATTTGCAATTGAACAATTTGCGCGGAAGCTTACCAATGTGAACTGGATAGTTTGAACTCACAGTAACAAGTAAGTTTTAGCTTGTAATTTTGGGAATGACAAAGCGACTAAGAGAGTATATACATAAGACAAATTGTAGCCATCTTTAGAACATTCTGAAACACACACCAATCAAGCTATTAAAGCTTGAGTTGGTGTGTGTTATACGCGCTCAAGCCGTGGATGTTTGGCGGATTAACATTAGGATGGCCAGGCGGATGCCAAACTAAAATGAACATGAAAGTTATCGGAAATATACATATTTTGGCATCAGCATTCCGCCCGCCTTGCAGTGCCACTGCAATGAATGAATAATAACTGATCTGTCTTATATAGACTCTTGTCGAAAGGGAACCATGGAAATGAATGAAATTTCGAATTTACATTCCAACGGACAGAAGCGAGAAGCGCATCAGGAAAATCATATTTTTGGAATGTATAGCTTGAATTATAATAGCTTAAATCTAGCTGAAAAAATTAAAATGTAAGTTTGTGTTTTGGTCTGATAATAAGAAAACTGGTAGTGCATATATCAGGATTCAGTTTATTAATTCATATATATTTCTAAAGAGTTCAGTGCGAAACGTAATAAAATTTAGGTGGAGCATGAACCGTAGATCATCCACCCAAAAATAGTAGCCTGTGCAGCAGGTAGCCCCGGTCTGACTCGAGACGACCACAAGCACGAATTATGCCGCCAGAAACCAGGAAAGGATTTAGATTAAAAAGCGAACTAGATGAAGCCAAAGAATTCTTGGAAAATAGTACCTTATATTCCTCCGGATAATAGGCCTTTTGGCACATTCTAATTAATACGTCTCTGGCCATAGACAGTTCAGAACTCGTGATCAAAGTGGATTCTTTAGAGAAGTTCGAACGGAATTTCGGATGTGTACGATAGAAGAATCGATACACGTATGCAACCATTCGAAGCGCCCTGTGAAATGAAGAAAATCGTTCAAGAATGTCCTCAAATTTTCGGAAATAGGAAAAATGAGTTTGTACTGACTTACGCTCCAAGTCCGTCTCAGAAGTAGGAGAGGGATTGGAACAACTCATCGAGTCTCGGAGCCATGACGGCCCGACTAGCAAGATCCGCAGGATTAGTCTCCGAAGGCACATGGAACCATTTGGAAGGGTCAGTAATTTGAACGATTTGTGAAACTCTGTTGGCAACGAAGGTCAACAGCAAGGAGGTTCAGAAAGCCAGGAGAGGACAATGGTAGAATCTGTCCAGCAGAATATGGAATACTTTGGGGCATCCAATACTGGAAGCAAACTATCGATCATTTCTGCTAAAAGGACAGCAACACAAAGTTCTAACCTCGGAAAAGACAATGGTTTCACAGGGCCAACCTTGGTCTTTGAATAGACCAGGTGAGTTGAAAGGGAAGTACCTTTAGCTATTCGTATATTTGAAGCGGCTGCGTATGCTTATCCACATACATACATATAATTGCGAAGAATTTTGCTCGCAATCGGATGGCTGGCTTGCACATCATCAGCTAGTTGGAGGAGAGTCCGAATAGCTAGGTACGGAGCACAGTTGACCCCAAAAGGTCACTGTTTTCAGTTCAGTGTTTTCAGAGTATGACCTGGATGTACAAGTATCTGCCTATACATTTTTTGAATGTCGGCATTGAATACGAATCGGAAAAACCTCCATCTCAGGATTAGAAGAGTTAAGTCACTTTGCAGTACCGGACCAGTATGCAAAATGTTGTTGAGACTTAACCCATTGGAGGATGCAGAAGAAGCATTGAATACCATGCGAACTTTCGTGGTTGTGCTCCGGTTTGATAACTGCATGATGTGGTAAATAATAATGCAGAGGATTTTTACACAAACTTGAAGGCCAAACTTCGAACATATGCTTCAACTGGGCGTATTCTAGAACTAAATTATCATACTCTCTTTTGAATTCAGGAGCTCTACGAAGTCGAGCTTCATTTCGAAGGAATTGTGCCATGGCACTTGCTCGGATTGGCCAATATGCACACTTTTTGGATATCCTTCTTTGAACGGCAGAGCTACAACGTATCTACCATCTTCGTTCCTCTTAGTGTTCGCGACGAACAAATCCTCACAGAACTTATCTGATGCCATCATAAAGTTCTTCCGTGGAAGATTCTCCACCTCCCAAAAGCGAGAAATCTCTTTATCTGAGGAGATTTTGCAGAAATCGAAACTATGTTTGAGGTGGTAGAAGAGGTACGAAGTGAAACTGGGCCGGTCAAGATCCACCCGAAAATGGTTTCTTGGGCCATTAATGAACCACAGATCTCACGCTTTACACCAGATAGCATAATAGAAGGTATGGAATCACCCCCAATAAGTATGTCTATCTTAGAACTTGTGTAAAAATGTGGATCTGCCAATTGAATTTGCGGAAGATCGGAAACGAAAGGCGCCAGAACCGTTCGCGATGGAAGATTTCCTGACAAATAAGGAACAACAAATGCATTGACTGAAATCTCTAGATTCTCATCAAATCTACAGCCAAGAACTAAAGTGCATTCCTTTTGAACTGTAGCGGAAATTAAATTGTTCAGACCGGAAATGCGAGCGCTCGTGCGTTTGAATGGGAGTTTCAGAACGTTGAACAACCGTTCTGAAATGAAAGTCCCCTCAGAACCAGAATCGAGGAGCGCGCGGGTCTGATAAGTAACCCCCAAATGCAATACTTTTACTAATGCCGTCCCTAGTAAAACACCCCGAGAATTTGTTGAAAAACAAGCTTAAACAACTCCAGCTCCTGGACTAGTGGACTGAATTGAATTGGAAGAAAATGGAGCGGAGTTAGGATTCAAACTAGAACTGATGCTTGTGCTAAGTGACGGATTGGAAGAATTGTTGAAATTATTTGAGCCTTAAGCAGCAAAGTATTATAACGCTTGTTGCACTCAAAACAATTACTTTTGCTTGAACAATTCTTTACCACGTGGGATTTGGAAAAACAGTTTAGGCAAAGTCCTTGTTTTTTAATTTCCAAAAGTCGCTGATTGTAGTCCATGTTCAGAAATTTCGGACACTTGCGGATTATGTGCGACTCTTTCGGGCAAAGTGGACATTTTGGAGAGGAAACATTGTTCTGGAACGAACTAATTTTCCTAGCTCCCTTGGAATGCGAATTTTTATCTGATTGATTCCCTTGACGTCCATCGCTGAACTTAGGCAGACTTCGAATTTCCGGAACTGACTCTAAAGTTCGATGTCGATTTGTAAGGAAAGAATCAAGAGCTGACCATTTTGGAATTGAAGTTTTGTCAGCTAAACTTTGTTCCCACAGAGTTAATGTTGAATCCGGAATCCGGTTGGAACACAGAAATACAAAAATGGGATCCCAACTTCCGATATCGATATCAAGTAACTGCAGAGCAGAAATACACGAATTCATATCGCGTAGGAGATCCTTAATAGCCTTTCCGGATTCAGTTGGAATAGTCGGAGGGTTGAACAAAATCTTTAATTGCCCATTGACAAGTTTTCTCTTGTTTTCAAATCGATTGCACATATTTTCCCAAGCCAACTGAAAGCCTTGGTTGGTCAATGGACTTCTTTGAACTATGTCGCGTGCTTCACCTTGTGTCTTCTGAGTCAAGTGGAACAATTTCTCGACTGGACTAAGACGGGAATTCTTGATATACACGGCAGTGAATATATCCCGGAATGTGGTCCAAGACATATAATCCCCATTGAAGACCTCAATATGAATTTCTACCGAAAGAGCAGAGCATAGTGGAACTTTATTGTCACTGATGTCCGCATCGAACTCTGTGAGACGATCGACTAAACGAATGAATGAATCAAGTGACATTATAACTTGATTTCGAAAATCGAACAGAAATTTTAATTGAGGAAAAAAAGATTTTAATGTGGACAAAATTTAGTTTCGGAAAAAGTAGTTGGTGCACTTTTGAAATACAATTTTCAAAATAACGCACAAAAATAGAAAGGAATCAAAAAACAAAAAATAGTTTGCAGAAAGAAATACGGAGATCTATTCTCTTAGAATTGTTTCCGCCGAAAAAATTAAGACTTCGGTGAACAAACAATGAAAAGAAGAAAAAACTAGAATGAAACTTTTCCAAAATTAAAGAAACACAGAAAAAAAAATTTTTTTTTCCAAAATATGAAAAATAGCCAAATGTAAAATTTATGTTCAAAATGTATTTTTTAAATATTCAGAATTAAAGATTTTTTTTCTCAGAAAACAAAATTGCCTAGATTTGAAAATAAAAAGAAAATCAAATTTTCAAAAATTTGGTGAAATTTAAGACAATATGTTGATTAAAAATTTTATAAAAATTGAGAAAAATATTTAGGGTGAAGGGTTTATTAGCTTGGTAAATTCAATAACTAATAGAAGCCAAAAACCTACTTCGGTTTGAATTTGCGAACGAAAAAAAGACAAATTGAAAAAGTAAATAAATTTACCAAAAAACACTAACAAACGACTTGCACCGAATGTAGGGTACGCTACAAGATATAGAGTGCACCGTTGAATGTCCAAAAGAGCACTTCGCCGATATTTCCGACAAACGAAAAAAAATAATCAGTCGTAACAAACAAATTGATAGCGACTCGAACGGGCTGTAGGGTACACTACCCAGAATCTCAAAAGAAAACACAAGAGATAATAGTTACTCTTATATATGCGTCAGCGTCACTGAAAGAGACGCTCAACAACAAGCTGTACCGCGACGTCGACAGCCAACAGCGAACAAAGTGGAATTACAAAAAACACCGTCGATGGACAAAACGAAGATGAAACGAATGAAACGAAGTGATGTGCAATGGTAATTGGAAATACAGGGTGGCCCAAAATGACCAAAGTGGTATGAATTGCTTATAACTTTTTATTTAAGACATATTTTTTTAATTTTTTTTTAAATACAGTAAATTTATGGGGAATATTTTTAGATTAATTATTAAAAATGATATCCCGCAAGTGGTGGCCATTTTCTGCTTCGCACAAATGTGCTCTTTCCAACACATTTTCCATGACCTTTCGCAAAATTTCCGGTGTTATGTTGGATATTGGATTTTAATTCGTCAATAGTCCTGGGCTTATTAACATAAACTTTCCCTTTTAAATAACCCCAAAGGAAAAAGTCTGGAGCGGTTAAATCCGGGGAACGCGGAGGCCAATTAAAATTGCTTGTACGCGAAATTATTCTTTCACCAAATATGTCACGTAAAAGAGCCATTGTGGCCCTCGCAGTGTGCGCTGTGGCTCCATCCTGTTGGAACCATATTTGCGGATGGTTTTCCACGGCTGGCCTTACAAAATTTTCCAACATGGCCCGAGATCGATCAGCATTGATGGAAATGGCAACACCTCGTTCATTTTCAAAAAAATATGGGCCAATGATCCTTTCTGAAGAAACACCGCACCAAACAGTACACTTAACTGGGTGTAATTGTCGGGTTTTCCGTAGCCCATATCCTACAGTTTTGCTTGTTAACGAACCCATTTAATTGGAAATGGGATTCGTCACTCATAACTAAGTTATGAATAAAATTAGGATTCTCTTGTGCTTTTTGCTGGAAATAAATTGCATAGTCAAGTCGTTGCTGGTAATCTGTCGGTTTCAATTCTTGGACAATTTGAATTTTGTATGGAAACATTCTTATGCTATGCAAAATTCGCTGCAGCGACCCTCTTGAGATGCCAAGTTGTGTCGAACGTCTCCTGGTTGATTTTTGTGGATCCTCCTGAATACTCTCCTGTACCACTTGAATATTGTCATCCGTGTGCACCGTTCGTCGTCTGCCAGCACCAGGAAGGTTCCTTATTGCTCCTTGTTCTCGAAAATTTGCAACAAGACGGTTTATTGTTGACTGAGAGGGTGCAACCCGCACATTAAATTGACGACGGTATGCACGCTGAGTCAACAGTTGTTGTATTGCTCCATTATAAATTCTCCAAGTCTTCTTTACAAAATACTAAAAAGAAAAGAAAAAAAAATTATAATAAAAAAGTTATAAGGAATTCACACCACTTCGTTCATTCTGGGCCACCCTGTATATGGATGACAATGTTTTGTATTTAGAACAATATTGTTGTGAGATCGTTTTGTCGCGGAGTGGCAGAGAAAACAAGAGAATTTGAATACGAATGTGGACGTATGTATGTATACCTAGTCCTGCCATAGGTTCTGTTACAAATATAAAACGCGATAAAAAAAAAAACCAATATTCATATTGTATTCAAAATTATTTCATTTATTAGAAGAAAATATTGGTTATTAAAAAAATTGTATTCACTCGAAATGGCCGCCTTTTGCTTTAACACAAGCTTTCAAACGGTGTGGCCATTGGGCTACAGCCGCACGTACGATTTCCATGGAGATCGAGGACGCTGCTCTGGTTAATGCTGTTTTAAGGCTTCCCAAATTTCTGTGGGGAGACTTGCAAGCAATATTCTCCAATTCTGACCACAAAGCATAATCCAGTGGATTGAGATCTGGACTCCCTGATGGCCAATCTTCTGCTGCTATAAAGCCAGGAATATTAACTCTGTAGAGTCCTGTTGGAAGATCCATCTACGTCCATTGAAAAGGGTATTGGTCAAACCCTTCACAACACCCTCTAACACATCTTTTTGGTAAACCTTTGCACCAGTTTTTACGCCCTTTTCACAGAAATGGAGGGATGTGACACCATGGTGGGAAACCCCCCACCAAACCATTACGGAAGAGGGATGATGGCCACGTTGAACCCTTGGAACAACTTTTTTCGCTTCCTTAGATGAAGTGGCATAAATCTTGTCATTTTGTTTGTTGAAAACTTCTTCCACGGTAAAAATTTTCTCATCGGTAAACAGAATGTTTTCATGGCCATTGTCCGCGTGCCACTGCAAAAGTCGCTTGCATCTTTCCAGCCTAATTTTTTTTAGCTGAGGAGTTAGAAGATGCCCCGTGGACCGACGATAGGCTTTCATATGCAGATCATCCCGAATCAGCCTAGACATGGATCTGGTTAATATATCCAATTCCTTGGACATGATTTTCTGCTTTCTAAGGGGATTTCTCCGAATTCTTTCACACACTGCCTTTACTACCGCACTCGTATGGACAACGCGCGGGCGACCACTTTTTGGCCTGTTTTCTACTCCAGACAATTCGCCGAAGCGAGCAATAGCACGATAAACGAACATTCTTGATATTCCGAGTGGTTTTAGCAACTCGAAAATTTGGCCAGCACTCTTTCCGCACTTATGCAACGCTATTACGCCGACTCGATTCTCTTTAACGCCCCACTCCATGTTAATGTTTCCATGTTTAGCTCTGTCTAAATTCTCATTTGGTATAAAAAGGCTCACTCAGATTTTTGCCTATTTTAACTGAAGACTTCCTGTCAGTCAGCATCATCCTACAAAGACGTATAAGTTTATCTGAAATTCCAAAATCGGTCATGGCCCCTTACAGTTTTTGCCGTATCGGACTATCGAAGACAGTTTCATAATCGACGGAAAGATGGTACGATGTTTTTATTGAGACTTCTCTACAATTTGCAGTAGTGTGAATCTCTGGTCAATTGTTGAATTGCCAGATCTAAAGCCACATTGATAAGTTCCAAGCAGTTCAACTAGAATCGGTTTTAGTCTTTCACATGTCACTCTCGACAGGACCTTACAAGCAATGGGTAAAAGATTGATACCATGATAGTTTTACACACGCTGTATTGCCTTTTTTGATCACAGGACATAGTATACTCAAATTCCAATTATCGGGCATGCATTTCTCGAGCCAAACCGTATTTAGAAAGTGATGCTTGCTATTTATCTGCTCATTGTCACCGATCTGTTTAAAGCTCTGTGGGCAGGCCATCAGCGCTCGCTCTTATAGATTATTTGCAGTGCTCAAGTAATACTAGTGTTCCACATCATTTTCAATGCTGGAATATGTTATATTTACACCAAGAGCCTATTTCACACTATGACATGACAGTGGATTGGTGGAAAATAAAGATTATTTTGTCTGGATTCATAAATTATTTCCAATGTATCAAAATATATAAACCAAGTGACAATTACACGTTATAAAATGATGAAACATTAAACGACATATTACATGTTTCTTTTATTCGCCAGGAAATTTTTGTAAAATCAAAATATAAAAAATAAAAAGTTGGCGACGATGCCAACAACACGCGGTGTTGCCTCCATAATTTCAGCACACTCTGAGTATAGGGCAGCCCTGTTTCACACACTTTACTACTGATCTTTTAGTAGAATTTTCGGTCTTCAACCCTATCCCTGTATCTTTCTATACCCTGACCCCATCGCTTCTTCCACAACTGTTTCTTCCGCTTAAAAAGTCGGTGTGCCCCCTTATAACGTTCTTTACGATTGACTGTGTTACGATTGTCTGCAGCGTTGTCCTATATGTAGTATCCTTTTTAATTAATTTAATTAAGCCACGATTCCAAAAATGTAGATTTTTTTTTTTTTTTGGTTTTGACATTGGGTCGCCTGTAGTCCGGTCACATACCATTGTTCATGATTTGCTAAAATTTTAGTAGTAACTTTTGGTAGCTCGATTCCTATTCGCCCTAATGCCCAATAGTTTCTAGATATTCTATGATATTTTCGCTTTAAAAATATATATATTTTTTTCTTTTCATAAATAAGAAAGTTAGTTAAAAAAATAGAAACTTACTGTTATGTTAAGTTCGAGTAGGTATACTCTTGTTAAAATTGCTAAGTTCTCTCTTCTTTCTATTAATACAAAAATTGTAATGCAAATCAATTATATTTCTTCAAAATGATATAGGGCGAGGACATTCATCAGTCAGTTAACCGGACTGTTTTAACAAACATTTTCAAATCTTTTACAAACATTAATGTAATTAAAATTTCATAATAGAATAATAGAGGACTATTGACTATCATTTGGTTTATGTATTTAGTTAGTCAAAGAAAAATACAAATATTAATCAAGACAAATATGCTTAAGCCTACTATTCGAATATTTCTTTTTTTGGAACTGTATAAAACTATGAACAACGATATGTAAAATTTTAAAATCGGACTTCAAACACCGGCGAAAAAGTGAAAAATCAAAAGGATAGTAATTTGGGGCATGACAAAAAAAAACATTTTTTTTTTTTTTTGGATCACCTTTTTCTAAAAGCTGCTGCTATTCTGAGCCTTCGTAGTAAGGTCCATTGAAAAATGGATTTTGAAACTAAATTTTTTCCACAGGACAGTGCGGTTTTTCGCTAAGAAAATGTTCTTAAGTGGCAGCGCCAACTTTCTTTGGTTGGTTTTCAAAACTGGAATCGAAAAAACTTAAATTTGTACATCTTAATATGTTCGATAATATACTCGCGGAATGAAATAGTAGTAAATAATTTTGCAAATATATTTTTGAAGATATTATCATGTAAAAACATAACTTGTTCCAATTTCAGTGTTGGAAACTAATGCAAAAAAAAAAAATGGCAATGCCGCTAATTTTCATGAGCGAACAATGTCTCATGAGATTTTATCGTCGTGAAAAGACGTAGCGGCCTCTGGCTGAACTTTTTTGTATGGAGATCTACCCGCCCTAATGTGCATTTTGTCATACATAGAATTTTTAGGGCGTGGTAAGTAAGTAAGAAAGGTGAAAAAATAGCATAATCAAAAGCCGGATTAACCTTTCAGGGCAATTGATTGAAGGAAAAGTAAGAAGGAATGTCCGAAATTAGCTGCGCAATCAGGCGAATGTAGAACAAAAAACTGTATTCTCTCTGTTTATCGATTCCAGACTGAATTGTAAGAATTGGAAAGAAGTCCCCCATTGATACTACTATCAATAATTGCATAGAAAATTTAATTTAAAAAAGCAAAATTATGTGAATATATAAGCGCTTACTTGCATATTCTTATATGCAGGAAGTGTCACAACCTATTAATTTTTTAAAACGGATTTAAAAGCATGAGCGTTTTTTAGCATTAGTTTTATGTAAATCATGAATCAGAATTTGGACTACCGTCCTACCATGACACTTTTGAAGCATATAGATCTCGTTTCAAAGGCAATCCATTCAAAGTATTTTACCCAGACGCGATACACATATGCCAAATTTTTTTCAATTTCTCGAAGCTCGCCAGACAGTGACAGTTCAGAGCGCACTGCGATTTACGTTGTATCTCTTCAATAGACACATAAGCGATGTCCCCGTAGCAGTCTTTAGAGTTTAGGAAATAACAAAAAATCAGATGATTGTAGAGTGTTATTATATCTTTTAAATTGGGGTTGACTGATACGTTTAAAATTCTAACATTTGATTCATTTCTTAGATCAAAGTGGTGTCCCTCGAGCGGTGTCTTTTGAGTTTAGGGAATAGTCGGAAGTCTGACGTTATTAATTCAAGTTGATTGTGGAGCGATATTAGTTAAATTTTCGGCGAAAAACGAAAAAAAATAGATTTTATTTCACACTAATCGCAATTTTATCGGGGTTTACCATCAAATCTCAGATTTGTTGGATGCGTCCTTCATCGGAAGAGGTAGATGGTCGTTCGGGTCGCTTTTTGTCCCCAAATCGTTCCCGGCCACATTTAGGTCCCTTGCGAACATTTCATTCTGGCTAGGCCTGTTCGCCAAGAGTTCTACAAGTTTCTAAACACTTCCAAAATTCCATTTCCTAAACAAAATTTAATGCAACTTCTTTCAATTCCCAAAATCACACAGTGTAAAAAATGACGAGATCACTTCTTATGTCGTACAAACCCAAGAGTATCCCAACACTAATCACATTATTGATGTGAAATCTAGCGCAGATATCTATCGCAATGCTACCAACTGAGATTATTTCTGTGTTATTTTTTGGACACACACAGTGGTATATAGAATATATCACATATACATTTTTATGAAAAGTTGTCCTTTCCTTAAATTATGCATAATGTATGTTTAGACCAAGTATCAAAATGTTAGTCCCCGCGGACTTGAAAATTCCTATGACGAATTTTCGCTGCCACCGTAATGAGCATACTCATAGCCTGAAGCAAAATGTTCACGACAAATTATGAAAAATATGTGACAGAGATGAAAGCGCATAGCATCGAACTCATCCCCAACTTACAGAAAGACAAATCACGTAGTTAAAATGGATGACAAACATATAAAAAGTAAAATCAAAAATCAAAAATTTAGCATTTAGGCATTTAATTTCTAGTGTATATTAGTATTCTAGTATAAAATAAAACTATAATTCATTAATGCAAGTTACTGTATTTTTCTTAACTCATTTCCTCAGCTTGGCATTGCAGACATATTTGAACCAAACCGTGCCGATTTTCGCCCAATGACTGATGAAAAAGGAACCTATGTCAAACATATCGAGCAGTCCATCAACATTCATATTCGTACACATCCCATCAATCAGTTGGGGCGTAAGTATTTTAGATGTGTATAAATTGCGAAAATGAAGGCAGTATATCAGCATGCCACATTCTGCACGCCATTTACCACATCACCCAAGCGTATCTCGCCAGTTTAACCTAAACACCTTCCTAAACATTTGCAACGCTTCCATTTCCTCACATCTTCCGTACCAAACACTTGTATGTCTAAAAGTTATACAAATCGCTTTAAATGTAAGTTGTTGTACTCTTACTCTTCTTCTTTTTCTCGTTGCAGGCAACAATGGGGCTCAAACACAACCAATACAGATATCAGTGAATCATCCGTTTATATTTTTCATCATTGATCGCGATTTGGATGTTGCTGTGATGTCTGGGCGTATTTTGAATCCGCTCAATGTGCGCATACAGTAAAGGAAACGAGACACAGATGCACAAACAATCGATTTTAATGCAGATTACGCAAATCTAAAAATTTCAAGTTATGTTAATTAATTTTGTTATTGCATCATCTCATATCAAAATCGATTGGGACAAGAGAAACGCCTATTAGTTTCTAGTTGACTTCCGTTTGATTAAAGATGTCATGTGAAGGAAATCGATAATCAGTCAATTAAAATGAAACAATTAAAGAAAAACTTAATTACATCATGTTGGGCGTTTACATAAAGTTGTTTAATGTGCGACATGTATTTGTAATTATCTTCTAGCGGATAATGCAGATTGTTTGTGGCTGTTATTGCAGTACTAAAAACGGAAGACCGACAAAAATATTTATTCATCTGAAACGCTGCACTTGCTTCTAATATCCTATTTTTTGAAAGATTGTTAGATGAAAAAATCAAAAGTTTCCTACAATAATTGAAGCTTCCAAACCAATCCTTTTTGATTTTGTTGATCTTCGGTTCATATACTCGTACTACACAATATAATTTTTCTGATTTAATTTGTTGATTAAAATTCGACATGATTTTTTTTATCACCTGTCCGGGTTGAGTTTCGCCTTTTGCTCTTCGTTTTTTGTTTTTTATTTTACTTTTTTTTGTTGTTTTTTAAATGAAATGAATATTGTCTTTATGACATTATGGTTGGGTTTAAATTGACTAGTTAGTCCATATCATCAATAGTTAGTCCAATCATGTTTCAAAAAAATTAAATATTTTGTTTGATGAGAATATGTGTATTGTGAGTATGAGTGCGAGAAAAATGTTCTTAAGTGGCCACGGCTACCTTTGATGATACTTTTCAGCGCCGAAGTTGAAACAACTTACATTTCTACGTCACATTATGTTCGATAACACATTTTTAAACATTTAAAAAAAATTAAAAGTAGTAAAAAGGGATAAATTTTACAATTTTATATATATATGTATATTATTTAGCACATCATGACGTAAAAATACTTGCTTCTTCGACTTCAGTAGTTAGTTAGTGAAATTGTGCAATTTGTGTCCTATTGTGAGGATGGTACCAGAAGAAGCCAAGAGACAGGCAACAGCAACAGGAACAAAACAAAATACCTACAAAAAAGAACGAATATTTTATATTTTTTATTTTTTTTTTTAATTGTAGAAGAAGCGCAGAAGACCGAACGAAACGCTTGGAATTCTTTTCTAACTGCAATGCATAATAGGTAATAATACCATTCTAGCTACAATCGTAGCATGTAAAGGTGGGAATACACGACATGTATTTTACATATCGCATGTCACTTTTTTGACCCGTCTGTTTATCGTATGTCTGTCAAAATTATGAAAAAACGCGGCGTTCAATTTTATGTGGCCAAACGTGCATGTGTAAACCACATAACATTGTCATTAACAGCTGATGTTGTTATGATACAAAAAACCATTTTTTTTAAAATGATTTTAATGATTGATACTTTTATTTATATTGTTAATAAATTACTTACTTTTGCGTTTTATTTTATTTTTTTTTTTTTTTGTAATCGTTGAACACTTGACGCTTTGTTGTTTATAATAAAACAGCTGACGGCGATGCGGTTTACATACAAAAATAGAACACCCTCTATTTCAAAAATTGTCATATGTATTGCATGATGCATGGTGCATATGGCATGTTTGACAGGGGCCACACGGCATGCATAATTTTTTTGTATGTAAAAGTGACATGCGATATGTAAAATACATGTCGTGTATTCCCACCTTAAGTAATATGTAGCATTAAAAAGAAGAAATTAATCAAATTTATTCAAAGACAAAAAATCCTGCCAATCAAATTTCAGAAAACGCTTAACAGTTAAAACAAGTGAGGAAAAAACAAATCACTGACTATGAGGGTGAGATATAGTGACACGGTGTCAGATCGGAATAGCTAATAATTAAATTCTTATTGACGAAAAACAATTCAATTAGTAATGTAGACCACCTACCCCGATTGCATATGATTTTAAAAAGTAACGTGGAGTACAACATATTTAATTTATGTTTGACTTCCAAAATGCTACAGCAGCTACCACAATTTGTTCTAAATATTTAATATTTGATAAGGCTAAATATCATAATTCTGAAAATTCACATTTGTAACTATGTATGTTGTAAACAAAGCAAAGCTTTAGCGGCAATTGTCTATAAACGGCAAAAATACTTCGTAATTTGTGAAAAATTGTATTTTGGAGACTTACATTTTCTTTTCGGGAACTATGAGATTGTTATCAGTGATGATTAAAATGTGTTTCATCACGGTACCTCATGCTTAAATTTTTCGCCATTTACTTCCCGTCTCGTATGCCTACTTGTAATTTATAAATAACCACGAAAAATCAAAGATATTCAAATTACAAAATTAAATCCGAGTCAGATAGCATATCTGTGCCATTGTTTACAATAAATTATTCTTAGACTGCCATGAAAATTGTTTGTTTATTTCAGGGATCGTAACAGTTATAACTTTTATTGAAAATGTCTTACTTTACGAATTTTTTGTAATTTTTATTATATCGCTGTTATTTTAGCCATATTTACACTGTGCGACGGAAAATATATTTTTCATATTTCACTAATCGCTTATGGTGATTCTTATAGCCTATTAGGACAAATAAATTGGAATCCGTATGCGGATATTAGACATCGGATTATGAACAATTTTCATATTGGTACCTAAAAAAATATTTTAAGAGTATTTTGAGGAGTTGCGGCATAGCTATACTTTTGTATGCTCTATAGTATGCCGACCGAAAACTTTAAACTTAAAACTATCTTTAGTTGTGATATATTTGAGATGATTTCAGTAATTTAATTACAATGCGAGATATGGAAAATCACATAGGTTCTCCAGCCCTTGTCTTGTATCTTAACCGCGGCAATATTCATCCGTCTAAGGAATAACCAGCTATAGTTTCATCACAATCGAATGAAAAATCAGGATAATTTACAATTATGAAAATAAGAACGAATTGTTGCGACATTCTTGCTTTCAGTGGGGAAAATAGAGATGTCCATTCTCCTTCCAACATATTTATTGGAACAAAACAGGTAGAAACGGAAGAAAAATGTTACTTTCTCTTAGCACAGCAAAAATGTAACGACATTCTTATTTTTAGATTTAAATAGTGACCGAAATGGTACAAAAATAGTACTACAGCTCATAACAAATGGCTGAAGTTAAAATCATGAAATTACGTATACTCTGCTTTTCTAGCTTAGTTGCGCTAAAAAAGAATGTTTCTAAATACATATTTTTGAATGCAGAACAAGAAAAAGAGACGAGGAAATTGGTACCATCGCCAAGAAAAAAGTAGTGAAGCTAGAATTATGAAATTGGCTGTGGCAAGGAGTGAAATAAGATTCTTAAAAATTCGTACCTTTAGTGAAAAAAGCAAAAAAGAAAGGAGACAAAAACACCACCATCACCACAGACAAATGGCTGATACAGGAATCAGCACAATTAATGTGAACATTATTATTATTTCGTAAGCGCATGATTAAAAGCCATGAATTGAGTATCCCTACGGATAAAAGTATAAAAACACTTTGAATAATAGCACAATTACAGAAGCACAATTTTAAAGAGACACCATCAATTAAGTCAGCTAATCTGCCACAAAAAAGGGAATGACAGATACGAATCTAGGAATATATAAGTTAAATACAGGGTTATACATTTAGTAGTTTCAAAACAGCCGGTCTGGCAAAGCTGTCAGCTATTAAACATCTGGTTTGCCATTTATGAATATAGATCGTTAACAACTGAAGATAGTGTGCAACGGGTTGGCAAGATTATAAAGAAATTTGAAGAGACTAGATGCGTCACAAATGTGGTCAGGCCTGTGCATCATCACAATGTACGCAATGCCGGAAATATCGCTTCAGTTAGTGAAAGTGAGGCGGATAATCCTAATTTCAATTCAGGCTGCTATGACCTTATGATAACCGACTGCACAACTGCATGAGAAGTTTCCAGAAAGCGTAATTTCACGTTTTGGCGACGTCAATTGGCCATCAAGATAATGGGGACTACGTCAAAGGCCGTGTTTACGCGTGTAATCCCCAAACATTGAAGCATTCGAAAACCAACACTCGCCAAGTTATAACCGCCTGAAATGTGCGAACAAATGGTCGAAAACTGCTTCAAAAGGATCCACTGCAGCAACCAATCTAGAAGCGGTCATTTAAATTACATTGTATTTCGTGCATAAAGGTAAGGTCCATGAAACTAAAGTTTCATCGAAATAGTAGCTTTACGCGTGTTTTATTTAACGTTAAAGCTATGATTTCGATGAACAATTACTATTATGCACCAATTACAATGTAATTTTAATGAAGTCTCTGTATTGGTTACATTAATGTATCCTCCAGCGCCATTTTCGAAACATACGGCCCAATGACACCTCCAAACCATAATGCGCACCAAACAGTCACTTTTTCCGAATGCAACGGCACTTCCACAATCACTTCTGGGTTCTCCGAGCACCCTAAGCGACAATTTTGCTTGTTGACGTAACCACGGAGGAAGAAATGAGCTTCGTCGCTGAAGAAAATATTCGTAAAAGGCTAACCTTTCACTAAATAAATAACACTTCAGATGACAGGTATTTAACAGTTAACAATTGGGGTACGTGTGATGTTAACCGACCGAATTTTTCATGATTTTTTTATTAAATAACGCAATGGACAATGGAATGCTGAAGCCAACAAAACCAAACTTAAGGATCATATTCTTTTCGCTCTTTGGCAACGCATATGACGAAACCTACCTTTTCAGAAAAAAACCCATAGACGATTGGGAGCTAAAGTGATGAAGAGATAATAAAGTAACCTACCTATATTGTCCAAAATTGGTATTGCAAGGAGCTCAATCGGATTGAAACCATTTCTTGTTGCAGTACATCAAATCCTGATAGCATATCAATAAGTAATAGAATGTTCTCATGTTCTTTTATGATGTCTTGGAAAATTTTTCTAATCTTTTTCGGTTAGTTCTCTTAATGGAAGAATGTTGGTACCTATAATACCTTTTTCGCGACAAAGAGCCCTACGTTCTCCCTACTGTAATGTGAGAAATGTTATCAAAATCGCCAAAGAATTTTCTGACTATATTTACACTGACTATGGTACACTGCAAAGCGGTTGAGATGTGGACTTAAATTCAATCGTCTAAATGTCGCTGAAAACATGCTAGAATGTATGTATTATAATTGGCGATGAAACATGAGTTTACGAGTTTGACATACAAGTCAGTCAGCAAGCTCTAGAATGGTGGAATCGGAAAAACTACATCAAAGCCGATCAAAAGTCTAGGTAATTTCTACAGTTCTCTTTCATTATCTCGGTATTATACGCTCAGAATTTTTGCCAGAATGCCAGACGGTAAATAAATAAACAATCAGGGCATTATGCTGCTTTTGAGAGAGCAAATTCGTCAAAAAAAAGACCAAGTTTGGGTTAGAATCGCCCGCAAAGCTATCACTGTGAAGGAGTTTCCGGTCAAAAATTCAACAATCATCATCCGATAATTACCGAATTCATCTGATATGGCCCCATTTGACATTTTTCTCTTTCCAAAAACCAAATCACCACTCCGAGGCACTCCTTTCCAACCGATAGGAGAGATAAAAGAGAACTCGGGATAATAACTGGAGTGTTTTCCAGAAAATACATTTGAAATATTTTGATGATTACCATAAGCGTATTATTTCGGAAATGGCCTACTATGAAGGCAGTACAATAAGCTTAAATGAACAATAAATATGTAGTGTTTTATCGACCAAATCTCAGTGCTTTCCTAGCAGAATGTATGATGGTAAAACGTTGACTCCTTTTTTAAATAAAGATTTTCGCAGGTGTTATGTGCCTCTATTATGGCCTTAGGATCGATCTCCCGGCTGCTATGCGGTCTCAGTTGTAGCGAGTTCCAAACCCACCAACACTAACCCAGAGGACTAACAAAAAAATTTAACATTTAGTTACAAACATTTGCATAAATGGACATCCACAAAACCCAAGGGCCTGGGTTCAACAATCCATTTCGTTTTTGTCAGAACCCCCTTATTCCACACACCGCTTTTACCTTACCCCAGCGGTTCCGAACCCCGTTTCCTTATTAAAACCTAATCGGACATCACCTTCACCTAAGATTTATTGGTACATATTCAAGACATTAAAACGGAAACATATGCAAGCAAACAATTTTTCATTAAACGTCAAACATTGAATAAAATAATTCTTTTTTATCCCTATAAAGTCTGTAATTCCTTCAAACCCTCCAATCTGTAATTCTTGCCACAATACTCTAATTTTCTAACTTAACTATGTTATGTTCCAAATTAGTTCGCTAGGGGTTGGCTCAACGGTAGCTCATTCGACTCAGGATAGGTTCCAACCCGCCAACT